>JAJONI010000390.1:0-25588 GCA_022190145.1 Pezicula rhizophila
TGTATTCCCAGATTGCTAACATAATTATACCGAAATATTTATATTGCCCGCCTCTAAAGCATATTTCTACGATGTTATATAGTTGTCTGTGGACATGTTAATTTATCTTCCGATAGTGAAGATTAACGCTAGGATATCATGGGCTGTTGCTATGATCGTATTATTTCAGATATGAAGAAAGGGGTGGGAATACATCCAAGTCTAAGCTGTTCGTCATTATTCAGATGTTACCGTGTGGATTTGAACTTCCTTCATGCAATTTAGAGGTTTGTTCAACCATGGGGTTGTGTGGAATACTCAGGCGACCATTCCCTATAATTGGGCTTATTTCGACACTCGCAGATCTACATAGAATACAACACGACTTTGCTACACTATATGCTGCTTCCTGCATCGATTCCACTTGATATTATATTTTAATCTTTGCGAAGCATTTCACTTGATTGTTACTTAACAGCCATTTATAATCTCACAGTGCAAAGCGACGAATAATAGGAATCATCACATATATATAAAGTAAATTTGGAATTTATATACAAAAGCTTCTGTTCAACTCCACCTCAACTGCCAACTGAATCTCGCTAAGCATGAACACCTATGATGATGTGGTAGAATCAACACCCAAGGTGATGTAAGCGACCATTCCATTGGCCACATCCTCCCCATCCAAAGGCACAACAGTCATGGTTGGGTTATAGCCAGCGGCGCTCTCTGCGGCGAAGATATCGTCAACAGAGTTAGTGGTTCTGTTGATGGTATTGTGGCTGGCATAAGGCTCGAGAGCCATGATTTGCTCTGACAAATCTTCGGCGAAGAAAATTTGACCAGTTGAGATGGTGTCGTCGGAGACGATGGTGCCATTGATGCCGACGACCCAATTGGTGTGAACCTGGGCGTGGATGTGGATAGTGCGCTCGACGTAGAAGCCAGGGAAAACGGTCTTCATTTCCATCATGCCGTTAGAGTCGGTAGGCCACATTCCGCGCAAGAACGTGCTGTTTCCAGTGTGCAAATCAAGGCCAGGACCGATGGTCTTGTTGAGTGATGCCACTAGATCGGCGAAAGGAGTGTCAGGGCTGAGAGCGTCGAAGGAGGAGTAACTGCCGGTTGCGTTGCAGTGCCAGAGATCGACAAGAACTCCTTCCATGGGCTCGCAAGTGTTGACATCAAGAACACCAATATCGAGATACAATGGTACGCCTCCCTGGCTCTCAGACATATCCTGGCGGAGAAGCTGCGATCGTGGCCAGATGTAGGGTCCGGTGGTAACTTCGGGGGTCAACACACATGTGTCGTTCTGAATTGTCTCGTAGTATGGGGCCTCGGTTGTAATGGTGACAGATGTGTTGCTGCGAGCGGCGAGAGAGCGCTTCTCCTGATCTCTAAGCCAACGCTTCTTGTTCATGGCGGCAGCTGAGCCTTCACATCGCTTGGAAAGGCCACTGCGACGAGTGATCTCCTTGCGATCGAGCTGGTGGTGAGGCCCGGGGTGTGCGGCTACTGCTGCAACAAAAGCGCCAAGAGCGAGGAAAGATGAGAAATGCATAGTGAGGGTATAGAACGAAGTGAGGGTATAGAGCGAGGAAGCGACGAAATGAAAAGCGAGTGTGGGTTGAGGTGACAAAAGAGACGTCTTACCAGTCGAGAAGACTAGATTATATATACAAGTCAAGATCTGTACAGCCAAGCAACAAGTTGGCTACATTTAGAGATCATTAGAGATCATTAGAGATCATTAGAGATCATTAGAGATCATTAGAGATCACAACCCAGGGTACTTTGCAGAGAGTGTCTTTTTTCCATCTCTTGGCTTGACAGAGGAAGATTGCAATGGATTGCCAAGTCAACAATTGGTCCTGAAGCCTACGAATACATGACCAATGTTCTGAATATGATTCGCTGGGAGTTTCTCGAGTCATCTCGAGACAGAGTGAGAGCCTCCACTGGGCCACGCGTAAATGATTTAAGCAAGAACCAAGACCCAAGATCGGATCAAGCTAAATCATATCATACGCCTGAGAAGATGCAACGGGACCAATCAATCAATCAGACCGGAGAATGACTAGCAGTTCTGCATTGAATGGATGCCCCTCGAGAAGAAAAAGAAGGGTGGTATAGTGGATGCTACTCAGAAGCTGTGGAGAGAGATCGAGCGCATTGACTCGGAACACGACGACGATCCGCAAATTCTCAGTACCGCAGCCAATAACCAAAAGGTTGCTCCTGCAAGAAATAAGGACCAGCAACATCATTATTGTTAGAAACAATTTATACCTTAAAAAGCCTTGAAACACAAGCTGCCCTGTATCCGTGAATGGGATGAACCGTTCTGATGGAGGCAGAGAAACAACAGTAAGAAACGCATCGAGGACTGAACTATCAAAGCAACTTTCGGGACATAGACAAGATCAGCAGTCTAGAATGAAGCAACAAAATTCTTGACGCTCGATGGTAAAGAGACCACACACAGTGTCGGATAAAAAAATACTAAAAATACTGGGAAAAAAACTGATCATATTGACCCGCCATAGAAAGCGTCAGGGAAACTGTGTAAATATGAAGAATTAATTATCGGGAATATCTCGCACTCGCCGACCACATCCCGAGTTTCAACATCTCCCGCATGCCAAGGTGAGGCAGAGTAATGTCGATCCACGACAGTGCCTCTTTCTGGTCGCTACCGTGGAAGAAGAACCAATAATGTATGGCTCATCTCCAGCGCCATGCAAATAGCGTGCATCTTGCACTTCGTACTTAGGGGTACATTCGTATGTCTACTACTTGGACATAGTAGAAAGGGGCTCTTTGGTACGGAGATACTGACAAAGATCTTTGGGAGGAAATCCTTCGCCGCATTCACAATCCTCTTTTGGAAACTTCTGGGATAGCTTCTAGTGGCGAAAGGGGCTACGAGATCCGCTCCTGTCTGCAGCCGAACCTATTCACAAGCATATATGTATATATCGATGCGCCTGCAGCCTTTCGAGATGCAAGATGCTTCAATTGATTCGGGCGCATGCTAGATGGGAGTGTTGTCGAGGGATTCTGAAGTTCCTCTGGCAACAGTGATGGGTAGAAATAATTATTGTTAATGTGCGATAAACTAGTGGGTGCAGCAGGTGCAGCAGGTACAGTAAGATGGCTTGGAGTAAGTTGCGGCTTCGATTCGACTAAGGCTTGTGGCGTTGGAGGTACAGTATAGTAGTATGTATGCTAGAGCTCAGTGTCAGTCAGTGAGGCGCACACAGATCGGATCCTCCATCCATCCTGCCAAGGCTCACCCTAACTCTGTCGTCTAGATGCTCATTCATTTGTCGAGACTCTGTCGCCAGTCCACGCCAGAAGAGAGGAGAGGAGAGGAGAGGAGAGGAGAATATGGAAAGAGGAGAGGGTTTAAAGTTTTAAGAAAAAGAGGAGAGGATGGTTGTTGAACGGAAAGTCAAAAGATCCTTGGCAAGCCTAAGTAAAAGGGCCGACCACCGACACTGCACTTGGTGTACTTAGTGTACTCAGTGCACTTACAGTACACTGGGGGGTGTCGTCGGTACTGTTGGCCACTAACCTCCGTCTCTTCTTCCTCTGAAAACATAACCTTAACCATAATAACCCATACGAAGTTAACCAAAAATCATTAACCCTAACCCCATTAACCTTAACCCTCGGCAGATATATAATCATGATGATATCGATATCGTAATTTTACCTTTCGTCTAATATCGACTTTAACTTTTGAAGTTGAGGCAATGTGTACTGTACCTGTCGTAAATAATATCCCAAACGTCTCTCTCTGTTCGATGATTTCTACTGAATCCGCCTTCCTCTCCTCTCCACTCTTCTTGACTCTCCGTCTAGACTTTCTTTTCTCCAAGTGGTTGAATCTTCGTCACAGGGGCGAGTCACAAGGAAGATACTGTAGATAGATGCATTCGGCACGTGGGCCGGGCCGTCGATGTTGCAATACTCGGTGTACCGATATCTCAAACCCTTACTCGTACATTCATTGTCTATTTGCCTTAAGTGTCGCGCTATGTCTGCGTCGAGTAACGTTTCTTTGACTATGTGCCGGATCACTTTATTACTTCATCACTTCATGTTTAAGGGGTTGTTCCTTCGACCTATCAATCGAGGGGAGAGGGGGGAGGGGGGACATAGCAAGTTGTGCAGAGAGATTAGATGCCAGGCTCATCTGAAGTTTTGACAGCCAGCATGGCATTCTCTAGTGAGGAAAGCTACAGTATTATACAGTTGACTTTTCGCTATTATATACCCCCCTACCTTGCACGACTAGAGAAATTCTAGACCATATTCAACCTCTGTCCCTTGCATCTTGGCATCATATACAGATGGGATTGGATGGAGAAAAATCCCTTCTGTCCCAATGATCACTCCTAGATCTCTTGTTCGCCCTGATCCCCAGAGATCCGGGTTTTATGCTTAAAGCATCTATGTACTTACTAACTCGAGGCCTCGGCACTTTTCTGTAATTCCCGAAGTTGGTTCCCAGCTTTCTACACCAATCACCATTCGTAACTCCAGTCCCTGATCAAATCACTACCACATGGCGGCACAGTCGCGTGCCTTTATTAACACGTTGTGTAAATCATCCCGTACCCTTGTTGGCAAACAGACTCCACGCAGACTCATTATATTGGTAATATTATAGCCTCCTCAGGGTCATTCATATGGAGATCTTACCCTTTTCGGTAGTGTTACAGTGCTGTCATTGCGATAATGGCGGCTTGCCTCCAGGGCATATACATTGTATTATTGAACTTCAAGCTGGAGTCTTAAGTCACCTTCCTAGTTTCCTGACTCGTTCTTTGATTTGCATTGTAAGTAAGCGCTTTCTTATCTATCCAACGCTATCACAAGCCTCAAAGCAGGGGCTCAAATCGAGCTCTGGGTCCGGGCCAGTACCGCTGTACCCCGGATCATCTCGACTAGCATTCCCAATGACAAGAAATGGCCAATGGTCGCAAGAAGGTCTGGGTCCATTTAGAGGTAATGAGCCCGGCTGCGTCCGGCTGTGAAGAATATCCGCCTATGGCATCGACAGGACAGGACTGCTAGACAGCAAGCCTATCTCCGGTGACTTGATAGCAAGGTTAGAATGAACTACTATGCCACCGTAGTAGGTCCGAATGCCTTCGATTTTTCTTTTCACACTTCTGTGTGATGACTTTAGGTGACCATGCTCTTACGGCTGGTGCCAATGTCTCCACTTGACCTTCGACTCCCTTGCAGCACTCTTTTCGAAATGATGAAGGGGATACTCTAGAAATCATTATATAACACGTCGTTCATTTCCCTTTCTGAAAACTGTCAGTACAGGACCTACTATTCACCACACTCCTTGCTTCGCTTCTTGTACATAGAACTTTTGATACCCACCTGCTGGAACCATGCTTCCATCACACTCCTTCCTATCCTTGGCTACTGCCTTCCTAACCATTACCGGAACTACACACGGCTACTCGCTTGTTAACACGTACGATTCATCCAATTTCTTCAACTATTTTACCTTCTTCACGGCAGCAGATCCAACGAATGGGTTCGTCGACTACGTCTCACAGCCTGTCGCAGAAAACGCAAATCTTGTCCGCTATCAAAATGGACAGGTCTATCTTGGTGTAGACTACACCACCTATAATCCAACTGCTGGTCGTGAATCAGTCCGTTTGACTTCAGATATTGCTTACACCGAAGGACTATTCATTGCAGATATTGCGCATATGCCTGGAGGTATTTGCGGAACGTAAGTTCGCTGAGCATTTTAAAAGGATAAAGCCTAACCCTTTGAAATAGATGGCCGGCATTTTGGATGTTCGGACCAAACTGGCCAGCAGGTGGCGAGATAGAGTAAGCAGCTTCTTGTTTGGAGTTTTCGGTAACCCGAATCTAACTTCGAATAGTATCATTGAAGGAGTCAACATGCAAACTACGGATTCCATCACTCTCCATACAGCTGCTGGTTGCACCGTGTCGAACGAGAATTCCCTTCCTGGCACAACAACCATCACATCAAACTGCAACCAAGACAATGCCAATACAGGTTGCAGTGTATCTACGTCAAACACAAACGGCTACGGCACTGGCTTTAACAATGTTGGTGGTGGCGTCTATGCTATGCAATGGGCATCGACAGGAATTTACGTCTGGTTCTTCCAGCGTGGATCTATCCCTAGCGACATCACAGCTGGAGCACCACAGACTGTGAACTGGGGAACACCAACAGCCACCTTCACAGGAAGTGGTTGCAACTTTAACACCATGTTCCAGAACAACAATCTCGTCTTTGACACTACTTTTTGTGGTAGCTGGGCGGGTTCTGTGTGGTCGAGTGGCTCTTGTGCTTCTTATGCTGATACCTGCAATGACTATGTTGCGTACAACCCAGGCGCCTTTCAGAATGCCTACTGGTTGATCAACTCAGTCAAAGTCTACCAGTAAGAAGGGAGCAAGCTATGATGAATCTCGCAATACTAGGAGTTCCGGCGGGCGTTTTGGTGTCGCGTATTTCAGTCACTCGCTTCTTTTCGCTTGAACATCATCATATATCATTGTAGGGATTTCAATGTCGCTCGCTATAGAAGTCACTCACTCGTCAGAAGAGGGTTTAAGGATCATTTGATAGTCATAGATGACAATATAACATTCGCTTGGGTCTTGTGCTCCTTTTTGTGAGACTTAGTGGTTCATATTGTGCCAAATGATCTGTAGTGCTTCACCCCGGATTGATGAAGCCGACACGGTGTTCTTAGACCCGACAGCCCCACACTGCATGAGCTCCCCTGTTCTGCGAAGTAATCTTACCTTTTGGGGGTATCCCTCAATTATATATAAGTTTTGGCTCTCGAAAAGATCTTTAAGTGATGGAACTGCCTTTAAGTAGTCGTGCTCCCAAGACGGACCCCGCTTGATGAACTTGCCCCAAACCTAATAGTCAGGAGCATCATTACAATAACCTTTTAGCTACGGAAGATGGAGAAGTCCGGGTGAAGATATTTAAGATCAAAAGAAAGCAAGTACCCAAGTTTGAGGTTGTGACATACGGTATCAGATTTGCAGTGCTCTTGTGAAGAGCAACAACAGCCATGACCTCCAAGACTTCCTTTCCAGAATTCGGGGATGCTACGACAGCAACAGAAGTCTGCCAGGCATTTTCCTCACAGATCAACAACAAGAAAAGTACGAAGACCAACAAACCCACGAACTTATGTGCGACATGATATCTGATTTTGAAATAGTACTGCTTGTAGGCGTAGGTCCCGAAAGTCTAGGTGAAGCCATAGCAATAGCAATCGCAAAACATAACCCAGGACAACTAATTGTCGCCTCACGAACACCATCCAAGATCGATGCCGTAATCTCCAAGTTGAAAGAAGTCAATCTAGAAATCCACGTAGCTTCTGTAGCCGTTGATCTCTCAAATCAAGATTCTACCAGAAAGGCAGCGATAGAAATCACCAAGTTGACAGAGAAATTGGACATCATTATCAACAACGCAGCAGTAAATGTCCAAGATCACGTCCTCAGCAATGATGGAATCGAAATGCACTTCGCCACAAATCACGTCGGTCTCTTCCTCCTAACGAATTTGCTCATCCCTCAGATCCGGAAAGCAGGGACGGAATCTTCGACTCCTGGTTCAACGCGAATTGTTAATGTTACAAGCGAAGGACATCGACTTTCTCCCATTCGATTCAGCGACTATAACATTCAGAAGATACCGTCTGAACTTCCTCTTGAAGAGCGACCACCACCTAGACTTCCGCCATCGATTGCGCCTGTTGATAGTCCGTATACTACATTTCTTGCCTACGGGCAGAGTAAAACTGCGAATATCTTGTTCTCGGTATCCTTGACCAAGGCGCTGCAGAAGGATAACATTTTGTCTTACAGTGTACACCCTGGCTGTACGTGTTTATCTTGTATCCGCTGAAGAAATCCATGGTTAAATATCTCATGTAGCTATATGGACGAATCTTCCGAGACATCTAAACGAGCAATCTCAAGAAATCCTTAAGTCCACGGGGCAAAAGTGGAAATCGGTAAGTCTCACATCTCCAATGGAACTTCTTTCTTAGTTAAATGTTATATAGCAAGATGAAGGAGCTGCATCAATTGTTGTTGCTGCTTTTGATCCTGCCTTGAATGGTAAGTGGAGACCTCTACACCTCCCTTCCATTTCGTAAAGATAGATAGAAGTGATTTGTTAACTTGACATATAGAATTTAATGGGCCTTACTTGTCTGATTGCCAGTATTCAACAGCTACTGAATATGCGACGGACGAGAAGATTGCAGAACGTCTTTGGGAGTTAAGTGAGAAGCTGGTAGGGGAAAAGTTCAATCTCGCCGAGAAGTGATTTTTCATTGGCGGAACTATAGACTTTATAATAGCTCTAGAGAATATGCTTCCAAGTTTGGAAAATGTCAAATATAGAGACGGCACTGTCCAAAACTGTAGCAAATGAAAATTGGTAATGTACCAGATGTCTCCCGGCCCTTTTAAAACAAGCAGTTTAGTATAGACGAAAGACTATTAAATAACAGTTTCGTACAAAACACTACTAACATATCTAGGATCACCTTTCGAAAACATACAATCTAACTTAATGATCCCCTCATACACGAGCCACTCTGCAAAGAAAGCGAGAAAAAAGACATTTACCAAAACCACGACCCCACATAAGCACCCCGCAAACCAAGTACTATACTGTACTATTCCCTGCAGGCCACCAATTCGAGAACCCCCATAGCCGGTACCACGTAGCCTACAAGCATTACTAATATCAACCTACCCTATCAACATCGGTGATGCTCCCATACTGAGCTGTGAAAAGGATGCAAGTGCAAGCTCGGGAATTGGAATTGTCTTCTTTCTGCCGGGAAACCCACATTTGCCGATGTCTTCTCCTGTAATATTAAGTGCCCTCACCTTTTCTCCCAAGAGCGAATGTTAAATCCAAGTTTCAGTGAATTTTTGAAAAGACATAGGATATCGCCTTTTTCATAGAACTGTTTCTTGCAAACATGATAGATTCAGCTAGTAGTAATCTTGTCATCGCCAAGCTACAACAAGTAGTTGGCCAATCCAGCATCTATCATGTGATCCTCACTGTCCTCGCATTTGCCATAGTCGCATTAGCAGTTGACTATGGACGCATGCTTCTGCTCCGAGCAAAGATGGTGAGTTCCCATTCTTTGTCGTCGAAACCTGCAACACTGCTGATAAATCCCCCAAAAAGCCACCTGGTCCCCTACCACTCCCCATCATTGGAAACACCTTCATGCTTCCAGACCGGAAACCATGGATCTGGTTCGAAGAACTCGCATATCAGTATAAATCCCCAGTCATCACAATTTGGATTGGACGAAGCCCAACTGTATGGCTTAACGACGCCTGGTCTGCGTCCGAACTCCTGGACAAGCGAGCAGCTACGTTTTCTTCACGTCCTCGAATGGTTGTCTTTGGTGAGATGTCTTTTGATCAATCTAATTTAGTTTCCATGCGTTACGGAGATCGATTTCGCGTGCATCGGAAATTAACCCACATGGGTGTCGGCATGCAACAAGTCCGCAGCTACCAGGAAATCCAAAGTGATGAGAATAAAGTCGTCTTGTTCGATCTCTTGAGTACACCTGATAATTACGTGGGTCATTTGGAAAGATATGCGGCAAGCGTAGTCTCGATTATTGGATTCGGGAGAAGAATTGCTTCCACGAAAGACCCTATCATCACTGAAGTGATTGCTCTCATGCAACATGCCGCTGAGTTGAATGTTCCTGGAAAGACTTTCCCTATGCTTATAGAGACCTTCCCAAGTAAGTTAGTCCCTAATTTCGCAAATATCCACCTGACAAAATTCCAGTTTTGGCTAAATTCCCCAACTGTATTGCGCCATGGAAGAGACGTGCAGGCAGAGTTCGAGGAAGGAACTTTTTCTGGGCACTTGCTGAAGAGGCGGCAACCAACGAAGAACAAAGAGATTGCTATGCGAAGAAACTATTCGAGGAAGGCCCCAAATACGATCTCACTGACTTAGAACTCTCAAGTTTGGCGGGGAATCTCTTTGGAGCAGGCAGTGACACTTCAAGTTCTACACTCATCACTTTTATTCTTGCTTGTTGCGCTTTCCCCAAGGCTCTGACTAAAGCCTGGGAAGAATTGGACAGAGTTGTTGGTCCACATCGCAGTCCGGCTTTTGAGGATGAGCCCAACCTTCCATATATCAAGGCCCTGGTGAAAGAGGTCCTACGGTGGAGATCTGTTGCTATTATTGGGGGTCAGCCTCATGCGCCAATACGTGATGAATACTATAAGGCATGCTCCTGTTAATAATGCTACTTTAGTGAGAAGACAGGAGAGCTGACTGATTGTCAGGGTTGGCTGATTCCGAAAAACACTTGGGTGCAAGGAAACGTCTGGGCAATTCACAGAAACCAAAATGATTTCCCTGATCCAGACAGGTTTAATCCCGAGAGGTACTTCAAAAATAGTCCCGATCATCGCCCTTTCCCAAATGAACGTGGATATATGACTTTTGGATGGGGACGACGAGTATGCGCAGGTCAGGCACTAGCTGAACAAGGCACCTTTATCAGTATTGCTAGACTGCTCTGGGCGTTTAATATTCAGAAAGCTCTCGACCAAAATGGAAAGGAGATACCCGTTGACATATTTGACTATACGTAAGTCAAAGAATTATGCTTGAGGTGGAAATGCTGATCTTTTGGTAGGGATGGACTCAATATAAGGCCAAATCCTTTCAAGTGTAGAATCAGTCCTCGCAGCGACGAAATTCGACAGACGATTGAACAAGAGGGAAAACAGGCACTTGGAAACCTGTCCAAATACGATGGAGAAACGAAGTACAGAATGAGCACTTACGTTACCAGGCCTGGACTGAAGTAGATAATATAACACGATGTCATAGGCATGTGCACAAATGATAAAGCAACAGATATATAAGTTGATATATATAGAGGCAAGCAAGTTTGCTTGCGACGCTCATATATCATTGTTTCTGGTCCTTCAACGAATGACCGATTTCTAGTAGCAACGTGTCATAGGATTGTACTGATACCAGTGCTTCTACCTTATATATAGATCCAGTTTCGGGGTCTTCCCCTCTTCTTCTATTCATTCTTTTCTGATTCCGTTCTTTTGTCCCACACAACGGTAGCAAGAATAGGGTTACCGTGCGAATTGGCTTATAAGAGGTAATTTTGATTTGAGCAACTCACTTGGTTCAAGCAAAATGATCTCTTTCAAACCAATTCGTGCACTAACTATGTTGCATATTGAGAACCAGGCGAATAAAGAGACTGGATACCACTCATCACGTCTGTTTCGCAAAAGGCCCTTTGAAAAGCCACTCCCCAACCTCGGCATAGGTCTCGTCAATCCGTTGAAGGCGCACTTCTTCTCCCTGCCCACGGAAACTAATGATCTGGTTGTAGCCATGTAGCATATCTCTCGCCATCCTCCATCGATAAGTTCCCCGCTCGAATTCGTAGTGTCCTTGTTCTCGCTCAGCACCTTTCAGCTCAGCTAGATCCATAATCATTTCCTTGGCTTCATTGCACAGCATATCGTACTCGACCCCAAGCATAAATATCCATTTCGGGAGAGTATTCTTGTCCGCATACGAGACACTCAATCGCGGATCCGTTAAATCTTGTCCAGGTTTGACATAGCCCCAGTAGAATAGAGGCCCTAGTGGTGCCAACATATCATAATCCTTCTTATTGCGGTAAAGCCGGGTCTTCAGTTTCTGCGGCGTGGTCGTTACCAACTCGATCACAGGATACCAAGGCACAACTCCATGTATCCTCCCTTGTAAGGCCGGTGCTTGTGCTGCACTCAAAGACAGATTCCCCCCGGCACTAAACCCTCCAATTACCACCCGTGTTCTGTCAATCGGCAGAGATTCATCCAGGAGCACTGCATCCACCAACGCTTCGATATCATCTGCAGGTACCGGGAAAGTAACCTGGGGAGCTTTGGAGTAGTTCAGAGAGACAACCAGGATATTGTACTTGTTGCAGAAATGTGCGCAGAAGGTGTCATCAAAGGACGGGTTGCAGAGGCTGAATCCTCCTCCATGAATGTCGATATACAGAGGAAGGATCTCGCCAGCCTTATGCGATTGGGGAATGAATACACGGTTGTTGGTGAGTTTCGGTCGGACTGGGTAGGTCTTGACGAGGGTCGGTCGTTCATGGCGTGGTAAAGGTTGGATGAATTGCAGCCTATTAGGGGTTAATAGATGCTCCTCTCAGATTGGGGTTCGAAAGAGCTGCATACAAGCGCATGCCGACAGCCTCGAGCTTCTGCAGTCCCCATAGCTGCACAAAATATGATATCCGTCTGAATAGTGGTTGTTGGAGAGCTATAGTCGACTTTGGAGGATTTGAAGTCGAGGGAATTATTGCTTGAGCTGAAGCCATGCTTCTTCATTCACTTTCGGTCGAGAGGATCAGGCGCAGAGGGTTGTTGAATATAGTGAGGTGGATACAATTTTGGTGTATATATTAGAGACGACATGACTGCGACAGTGATTGGAAGGTAGCCAAGGTGGTAGTAGTTGGAGGTAGTAACCCGGCCGGTTCGATGCTAAACTGGTGTACTATTGAACCAAACAGAAGTGGAATTATTATTGCCTCGGTTGGTCCTGAAACTGGTTGCGAGTCGCTCCCGAATACGGAAACGAGTAAGAAAAAAATATATATCCCATAATTATCTTTTTATTATACGGAAGTCCCTTCGAGACGTCCAGACCGTCATGTCTTATCCTAGGTTACAGGCTATATAGTACCTGCCTAGCATATGTTACTGTAACTCTAAGTAGAGCCCGTGTCAAAGACATGCATGCCTGTATTCTACACCGCCCCAAGCTTTCACGGACCTAAACATCCCCCGCTATACAAATTTGTATGCAAATCAATGTACCTGTGCTCTCCCCGAGCAAACAACTATCATAAGAATTGCGCTATAAGACATCATTTCAAATGGTTATTTATTCAGACTGGCTAACTTAGTTGATTTAGGTACTTGAGTAACGTACTTGGTTTAGATAACTCACTTCCCCTAATTAAAATGATCCCCTATACATCAATTCGTACGGCAGAACTAAATATATATGAGTAGACATTGTATTAGCTTTCGAATATATATACATATACTATATATAACGCGGGGCCGGTAGCAAGGGCTATAGTGTCTCTGTTACCTAGTATTCTATAGACTGTAGGGTTAAGTATAACTTCTCTTAACCTAATTATTATATAAGAATTACTGCCGGCAGTACTTCTTCCTCTTTACTCTATGCATGATGAGACGTGACAGTCTGACTCTTCCGAAGGGGCTTGGTCTACACGATGCTCATTATCATATCACTCTCATCAACGCTTGAAGCTGACTATGGACCACGGAAGTCTGATTGCCCGAAGTTTCAGAGCACGTGCAGGACGTAACCCAAGAGGAATTAATCAATCAGCTATGGTAGTGGCAATTGAACTATTCGGATATGCGTAAAATCCAATCGTCATTCCCCTTTTGATTACCCAATTCATCTGAAGTCATTTCTCTCACAACCCACCCACCTCCTTTATTTTGGTGGCAATGGCTATGGATTCCTGTTAGAACAAGGAATACATATGGGATCCGAGTTGTCAGTAACAACCAAAGGAAAACGTACCATGTATATCTCGTAGTCCATTAGCTTTACCGTCTCTCCTACTCGTACATATCCCAGATATGCTGCCCAGTTGGCTTCAGCATGAGTCCCATCTTCATAATGCCATTTACTCAAGCCACGCAGCATAACTTCCAACGATTGATTCCCGAGTGGGAAAGCCTTGAAGACAATGTGCTCCTTCGTTTGGCCACTCTTCCAAGATTTTGTTCGTGCGCTTAGGATTTCTATAAAAAAAACACAATATATGAGAATCGAATTTTGGCTGAGGGCGAGAAATCAAGAAGGAATTGTTTGCTGGACGCAACTACAATCAAGCAATTTGCTTACCTGCAAGGCCATGAGATACAGAAGCCCCTTTCTTCAATGTAGCACCTTCTGCGAAGAAGCTCGTCCAATGTTCATGATCTTCCGTGTCTGCTGCCTCATAAAAGCGAGCGATGTGGTATTTGATCGCAGGGTTCAAGATTGTATCATCGCATTCGAATTCTCGGGGAGCCATAATAGTTGTAATTGGAAAGATGGATTTAGTGTATTCAAATGAAGTGCAGAGACAGATATCGTGAGGCGAGTTCTTTCCTGCTGATTCTGAAGTCTGAAGCTACCGATAGATTATAAGAATGCCACTTTAAAGCACTGGAAACACTCCACCTCCCACTTTGTTTACACTCATACTCCGGAAAAGAGCGACTGCACCCAACCACAACCCATTCAGTAAGAGCGGGATATCGGCAAAAGCCGACTGACTGCTTGAACTCTTTTGCACAGCCCTTTGTATCGGCCTTTTAGAGGAATTTTCCAAAGCATTAAATTAAATTTATTGAAGCCCGTGGTAGGCATTGAGAAACTGCTACGAAGAGAACACTCAATAATATATATATCATGTTATTATAAAGAGCTAGTGAACATCAAGCTAGCGTACAACAGTCATACATCTTGTGAAAACAGGATTCGGGCAATAATAGAAGAACGACAATTGATGTTTATCTTCATAGAGTCTCTTTATCTGTATTCCGCCCTATATTACACCAGGATTGATCTTGGCACACACCACGCAATTGGAGGCATATTTACCCGGTACATTGCATCTCAATAAGCACTGCAGGGCTTGGAGCGGGGTTATATTTCGGTAGAGACTGACATCACATCTCAAGAAAATATACCAGATAAATAAGTTTGACTCTTCCTCTCTAGAGAAATGTTTGAGACTTTTTCGAAGACTCTTCTCAGGTTCGTTTAACCATGTTTCGCTCGTTGGAGATAGACTACCATTACTTCGTCCAATGCATCACACTTACACTTCTTTGCCGACCAGCAGTCTCGCAATACACACCTCAAGAGATCACTATCAATTCAGGACGACCAACGTTCTATGACCCTTCAACTTCTGTTCCTGGTAAGATTGCTCTTGAGGAACATGTTGGCAACGATCTATTTAGCGGAGCCTTCACAACTCCCTTTGTGAATTTCACCAATGAAATCAACTTCGATATTCCCGAATATCAGGCCGATGTTCTTCCTCGTCTCACAAATATCGATTCGCGAGTACAGCAAATGGACACTGCCAATATCAGTATAAGTATTTTAATGTTCGGGCCTCCAGGCATCCAAGGGGTATTCAACACTAGCTTTGCTACATATGCAGCATCCTACGTCAACGATGAACTCTCGAGAGTTTACAAGAATGGAAATTATTCTTCTCGCTTCGGGTTTTGGTGTAGTAATGCACTTCAGGACCCTCCAAGCGCTGCCATCGAGTTGGAACGGTGTGTGAAAGAACTTGGCGGTGCAGGCTCTTTTGTCGGAGGATATACCAATAATGGATCCGCAAACAATGTTGTTTATCTCGATGACCCAGTGAATGAGCCATTCTTACAGAAGGTAGTCGAATTGGACGTCCCAATCTATCTTCATCCACGAATGCCTCCGCCGGACCAACAGCGTGTGTATCAAGACTATAATTTTCTAGCCGGTTCACCCTGGGGGTTTTCTTCCGAAACGGCTGCGCATATTCTGCGACTTATGGTTGCTGGTGTTTTTGACAAATACCCCACGCTTAAAATCATTCTAGGCCATTGTGGTGAGGGATTGCCATTCTTTCTTCCACGTATCAACCAGCGTATGCGACACTTCACGGAGTATTGGCCAGCCAAGCAAACCGTGGAATATTATTGGGAGAATAATTTCTACGTGACCACGTCGGGTGTACAAGACTCTGGGACCTTGATGGACACACTGAAACGTACGGGTGAAGACCGAGTTATGTTTAGTGTGGACTACCCTTACGAAGATGATGTGGAGATTGGGGGTTGGTTTGACAGGTTGGAATTAAATGGGAACACCAAAAAGAAGCTCGGCTACGAGAATGCAAGGCGATTGTTGAAGTTGGACCAATAAAAATAAAAGCCTGTCTTATTTTGCGTATTTTCCAACCTGAATAATATGCTACCACATTATTCACTTTACTGAGCCTTTGCATAGTATAGTACCTTGCTATCTTTGATGTAGTGTTTGTTACAGGAACAAACTCATAAATTCAAAAAAAGAAAAAAAACCGTAGCAAATCCAGCTCTTCGCTAGCGTTCTTTATATCCATTTCTTATCTCGAATCTCATGAATGCAGCGGCAGTTGAATGCTCTGCAATAAGCGCAAAGCTTTTCATAGTATAAGGCTACGTTAAATTATTTTCAACCGGCATAGTGCTAAATGAGGGACAAAACCAACTAGAAAAATCTTAGCAATAGAAGAGATTTTAATACTAATATTGGCGGTTTGAAGCGGTAGAACGCATCTGGTCGTTCTTGGTTTGCAGGAGGCTTACCAGTTGTACTCCCCCTCGCACTACAACTCTATGCTTGGACCCTCACGCTTAGTATTTCCCACAACCGGTTGTCTGGCTATTTTCATTAGGCTTTTTTGGACCACCCACATGTAGCAACTGCGAGACGACCTTGCGAAGCTGCTAAGGAGGGTTATAGATTCGAAGACAAACATTGATTCTATCTGGGTTGTGAGGGACCAAGGTCAGTGCTTTATTTTAACCTTTGCTCAAGCTCAGTATTAATGGCAACTGTAGAATATGTGAATTCGTTACGCCAAGGAGCTCCAACAAATAGGTGATTCGCCGGCCGTGCACCTCGCAATTCATTATTCAACCCTTCCACATGGCTCGCCTCTAAAGCTTTTGAACACAGATAAAGAACCCTTCATTGCATCTCAAGCAATTGTTACCCTTGACACCTCTTGAAACGCAAGTGACGTCGAGAAGAATGCATCAACCGGAGCAAGCCCGCCAAGCATGAAGGATTTAGAAATCAAGCCTGGAAGACTTGATGTTGTTGAGATAATTGAAAAGGCGGTATCAAAGGCAGCTCCAAAGCAATTCCGAAAGTAAACTTTGCACCGCTATCACCAGCAATTAAAATCACCTTATAGTAGCCAGAGAAGTCAGAGGGGACTCCATATGGTCCATGGACCGAACCCTAGACAGTCTTGTGTTTCAAGCAGTCTTATGAAGGGAATTAGTAAATCAATCAAATCCAGCGATAACAAACTCTAGCGGACTAGTTAAGACGATTGCCAGCGGATGACTCTCCAGGAACTGAACAGACGGAATCCAGAGAGAGTAATGAGCACCCCCGACAAGTCTCTTTGGAGACTTGAGCATTGCAGCGCGTATCCCCCCCATTCGGTAATAGCGAGAGTAAAGCACAATTGCTGATCCAAAACAGTAGGAGGAGCCTTACAATGTAATCTACAAACCAGACGGCCGTAGTGTAGATGGTAACAATTACAGCATCAAACGACATACGACTGCTGGGATGAAAATCTGATGTTACCAGAATAAGGATAGTCATAACAATGTAAATTGAGTAGAAGGCTTGGTAGGGCATGCGAGGTAGAAAAATGTTGTGATTGATGACGAGCAAAGTTAAAGTAGCAACATCGCTAACAATCATGTCTTAGCCTCTGATTATTTGCTGGAGATCGCCTTGCTGGTATAAAGACATGAAGAAGATCATGATATAAACCACTGCCCAGAAAATTGTTCCATAACCAGCAATTCGGTATAAGACTACCAGTCTCTCGTAGGAGTAAGCTGTCAGGAATGCCAGGGGAGTATACCCGAGAACGAAGAAGATAATTAGCACTAGATTTAGGTAAGAAAAGCCTGTGAATAACGATACCTACATTGCTATCGATGTAAAATACTCTCAGAGTAGTAGAGGGATGTTAAAGACTGTACCAGCCATGTGGTTTACAAGTACATTTACAACAACGACGTAGTAAGGTATGTCAACAAAAAATAGAATAATACTAATAATGGCATATAAAAAAACAACCAAGGTATGCCCTCTGGAAGCAAACCGAGGTATAACAAGTAGTAGAAGCCTTCTTGCTGTTCTGTTTTGAATCAAAGGACTAACGTGGTGGTAAAGCTAACTTCAAGGAGCTTGGAGTGGAAGAATACCTCGTAGTGGAGACTAAAGATCCTAATTCTGATTCTCTTCTTCCCATCCTCAATTGATGCTTTTGGATGAAGACACGAGTCTATGGAATAATTGCAAATGTTAGGGTGGGTGGCCATGACAAAACCAGTACACCAGTCTGTGATGATATAGTCGTTTAACTCTTTGCTGTTCAATGGGCCTCGTTTTTGTGACTTAAAATTGTGCCATCTTGACGATACAAGACCAACTTCAATCAAATGCAAGAAGTTCTTAATAGATAGCTGGTTCAGATAATAATATAAAACATGCTGTTGTGAAAGAGCTCATATGGTATTACAGTATTAAGAGTGACGTAAGCGACAGCTAGATTGGATAATACACAACTGTTGATCGCTACGTTTGTGGTCATACATTTCATTAAGCACTTCTAATCCCTGATTAATAAAAGTATATCCAAGGTATATTTATCAACACTTGGGCTACAAGGATGTGCACGTTAATTATACCTTCGTTGCTTGACAAAGTAATTCTAGCTTATAAGTTCAATACTACTAACGCTAGCAACACGCTAATTAAGTATAAATGACCTGAGTGATAAACCCGAGTTTAAAATAGTGAATATGCCTAGAAAGGAATAGTAAAAGATCGCGGATCAAAAAAGGCCTAAGGGGTCGATATATCTAAACACGAACCATATTAAATCCCTCGCTTTTATCGTGCAAGTCGACGTTTGACGCGCTGGAAGATCACAAAAATGGAGGGATTAGGGATCAGAGTTGTTTTTTAAGTTAATATACCACAACGCACAAGACAACCTTTACTAGGCCTAAGACTCACTATCTCCCCCTCCCCCCTGAATAAAGGTTTAACTTTTGGCTCTGCTACTAGCCAAAAAGCAAACCCTTATTCAAGGGGGACAGTAGAACATGCTATCCTGTGCCTCCAGTGGATATAGACACATTATCACCCTGCACCTAAAGAAGTTAAAACAAAAGACAACGAATGGGAACTACGAGCAGGCCATGTTGCATCACTTTAAGAGCGGAATGCATTCTGAGCCACAGGAGCCTTCGAGTCAGCACAATTAGTAGACACAATTAGTTCTCGTTCTTCCTAAACTATAAATGTTACAGATAAGGTCATACGGAAACATTTTCTATTCAATTACCTGAAACAATATATTATTGTATACTTTTACAAATCAGGGATTGTGACTTGCAAGGTTATCTAGCTAGGGCAGCAGAAGATCGTCGATAAGAAAAATTGTTAATGATACCGCTTCGAACGCAATTGACTTTGTAGCAAGCAAGAAAGCAAGGAAAAAAGTTTAGTTCTAGTGTGGGTGCGATGATGACAGGGTAGAAGTTTTGCTAGCTCTCGAGAGACCTAACAGAGTACTTGTTTTTAGGAGGTTTTCTAAAACTCTTTAAGACTGTAGTGTACTTACTTAGCTTTTGGCGTGCTTAATACTGTACTATTGCTGCATAACCTAATAATCTACCCGCTTCATGTAATATTATATATACGGAACAATACAAAAGCCTGCACTGACAAGAAGGAACTTCTTTAGCGTAACAGAATATCAAGCCTCCGGCTCTCTGCATTGTCCGAAGTCCGATACATTACCGTCTCTCAGCCTAGTCTTTTGTCGTGCAAGCAAGGAATTTGACAAACTGTTTAACGGATTGCATAAAACTTTTTGATGAATGAGGTAATGAGGTGCGGATAATTGAACTAAGGTACCAATATGGACTTGCTAACCCTTGTCTGTGTCGGAAAAGTCTCCCACACCACATCTCCGCTGCTCCATGCCTCGCTTCCAGTAACATAAAGAACAGATTTCGCTATACTCGTTATGCAATTTAGGTTTGTGTAGGGAGGTTGTAAAAGAGGTTAACTGGTTTGAGGGTGGATAGTATTCGCTATTTCTTATTGTAGCAATATTAAGCTCAGAGCTAGGAATTAGTAACACTCTAACACTTGAGGCTCCCCGAGCTTTTCGTATTCTTGCACAGCGTCTTCCCACACTTGTTCGCGATCTTGGTCCCATGCTGCTTGCTGGAAGTTATCCGGCCATCCATATGTCCCTATGAGAATAAGCTTGATTTTGCGGCGCTGCGGGGGATGTTCGTGTTAGTCTTGGATCAGATCTTGTAGCCCTTGTACTCTGGCATTGCACTAATAAATTCTTCTATTTTAGAGATACACACTTACTAGCCATTCATACGTATAGTCTACATACATTCCATAGAACTGACCGTGGCCTGGTGGGATCGTATCAAGTGCTTTGATCTTGTTTAATTGGATGCGTAGCCAGGTCGGAGCGTGGCAAGGCCAGTAGTTTCGGTAGAAATTTGGGTCCTCGGGACGTTCGACAGGCGTGTTTGGTGGGTTCATAACATCTGGCCACTGGGAGCCTGAAGCAACTCGGATTGTATCTTTGAGTCGAATGTTAGACGCTTGCTAAAAGACACAAGCAGTAGCTACAACCCTCTTGCCTCTTGGCAATAGACTATAGCAAAGATGCCCACTCACTTTCTTGCGTGTCGAGCATAATGCTGCTCGATTCTCGGTCGCCGGCTGCCAGTTGCACGTCCTGAGGTAGTACCGAACCCTCGACTGGATATTCTAGCTCTTGTAGACTTAGCGGCGCAACTCGACTGTAGCGCAGGCCAAAGTCTTCCGTGATCATGAAAAGTTCGCTCGATTGAAAGAGATTGACCCCTCGTCCTGTTACACTAGGTAATTGGCGCATCAATGATCGAGCTGCTTCCGACACGTTGAGCTCGTCGCATAAATCTTGGTTGAGAGCATGACCGCCCTCCGGAGGCCACAGGACTTCGGCTTCCTCGACGTCAGATAGTCTTATAAAGTTGCGGATGATTTCGTTAATAAGATTCACGATTTCGTCCTCGTTGTACGGTGTCCTGCGGTTGTAGATCGGGAGCCAGGAGGCCTCTGGGCCAGAGCCGTCTGGAATGACGGCAACAATCCCCTTAGGCAACTGGGAACCCTCTTCCCAGATATATTTTTCGGGCGATTTCTCTAGTGACATTGGGTTTGCGTGTGGAGTGAGGGCAGCAGTATAGGATATCGGATGCTGTTGGTGGTGGTGAGGTGAGGTTAGTAGAAATTGGTATAGGCCGACACTCAGTGATAGGCAGCTCAGGATAACATGACATATCACAAGACTAGTAGTTAGATGACCTCGTGACATGATATTGATCATGATATTGATGTTAGTGTTGGGTGTTGGTGTTGACGAGCAGTATTTTGTAGGCCAAGTCGAGCTACTATCCCCCCTGAATAGAGGTTTAATTTTTTGCCCGGTACGAAGTAGCTTAGGCGACAGTACGGACATATTCCTCTGCAGGCTCGGGATTAATATCTCTATTTCGTATCCAACGCCGTGGTCGATCTCCACACTTTCTTACCGTACCTACGGTAGCAAGTAAAGGATTTCGGGCTAAATATATATTTTTACAATGGGAGGCCTTCGGCTCAACCTTCGAGGGCATCGACAACACCCAAGATTCGCCAGAAGATCCAAATGATACCTTTACAACAACTGATGCATCTTATATTGAATATCTTGGCGGACTTCTATATATGATGTCCATTTCTCCTTAGTTCTTTACAAATCTTCCTGGATACCATAAACATTGGCTCTGGATATATATTCACGACCTGCCCGCACTTCCAATTATTTGGTGATTTCTCTTGAACAGAGGTGATGACATGTGGTACGACCGTTGGACGCAAATCTAGTATTTAGTCTCAACTATATTGATCCAAATCGTGACAGTGCATGGGTTGTTTTCGACACTGGCAAAGCCCGTTACAATTATGCTTCCGGAATGCCACATGATGGCTGGCGATTGTTCTTGCCATACGGGATTAACATTTACAAGAACAATGGTGTTGCGACCATCACTCGGTGGCACCTCAGGAAACAAACACTGCAAGCCAATTACAGATCTTGTACCCTCCAGCAGCGATTGTACAGGACAAGATCTTCTTCACTGCCCTCCTTGGGTCAGCAGCGGGGGTCACTGCAAGAATTCCGGATAATGATATCGGACTATGGCACGGTAATATTACATACACAGGTACTGCAGACGTGGTTGTCACGGTCTTAAGATCCTGCACCCAAATCGCACACGTCTCTGCAATCATGCCTAGCTTTGTGCATCTGCATGCCAGATCCCAGAACCCTTTGGTAACTTTTCTGAACGATGTATAGGTTTACGACGCCGACAGGAATGCTTATACTGCAGAGGGCTGCACTGGCGGCCAGAATAGGTTATCACCGTGCTTTTTGCGTCGAGACGGGCGTGAATCTCGGGACCTGTAATTGTCGAGGAATTCAAGACAATATAAAGCTTCATATCTAGTTTCACCTATCGAATGCGCCTAGTATTCAGCCGCAGGATATTTTAATCTACTTGACAACAAGGCGCCCAAGGCTTCCGCCAGCCACATTAAATGAAGGATGCGAGGAGACTCTGGATGACACACATGTCTTAACCACCAAATGATTCAATTGCCAGTAAGCAAGGGATGTGGACCATTACCTACCCATACGATGTAGTGCCCAATTACGAAAAGAGCAAATGTGAAAGAGACGAGTATCCACCTAGTGCCTTCATGCCAGCTGGAAGATACAACAACTGGCCTCAATGGGTACGAATGCTACCCACCAAGGATAACCAAGGACTCATCAATAATCGTCAATGTCGGTGGACCATCTCGACCGTGCGATCAGTCAACGTATGCGCTTTATGACAACAGACTTAATGTAAATCCTTGCTCTATCTCTCCCGCCATCACCGACGACGCCGGTTTTCCATTACTACCAGATGTGATCCTTGGTATACCCTGTCTCACGTCGACAAAAATCCTGCCGTGTATGCCTTAAATCGCATTCCGAACAACTTACTGTCAAGGAAAGTCAAGAAGCGCAGCGAAGACGAGATCACTGCACATGAAATTGAAGCCCTTGCTTGCTTGCTAGGCATGGATATCACCTTGCATCGTCATCATCCTCCCGGCCAGGCCTCCTCGACGCTGGCTTCATCACCGTTGACAACGGAAATACAACACTCATTCGCCGTCCTCAATATCCCCCATACAATACGTTAGTACTGTCGTAGCTGCTGAGACTAGGTATACTCCTAGTAGAACAGATTTTAAGACATGCTCTTATTAGTGCTATTGCTCTCACTTATAGTTAACAAATAAGGCTCTTCTTTATACCTCATACAGAACGCCCTCTCTCGATAATATTCCAAGTCCATCTTCTCAATGCCAAATGACCCTAAGAACTGCGGGGTACTATAACAACCAGTCTCTGATAGAATGGGAGAGTCGAACCAGAAATTCCCAGACGTGCGACAGGATGAATATGACGGATTGTGCTGGACGTGACACATGTCGCTAGCCGGTCCAGCCCATTTCCAATTATGTTGACTGACGAGACGATCTGCGAGCGCTGCCCCCTGACGTTTTGGATGAGTTTCTGTAAATGGTGCAAACTTGTGAAGTTCCTTTCTCCATCTGGGAAGGTTGGCGAGTGTAGCTGTGATGTCGAATGCCTCCAACGTAGGCTCAGATGGACGGCATAACTGTAGGCTCGGCTGTGGTACGAGTCAAATTAGCTGGTCGCTATAGAAGTCTTATTTTACTACTCACTTCTTCTAATCGTATACAGCGATTTTGCCACCCCAATTCTTCCTGTTCATGGCTTGGGACAGTCCATTGAGACTCGACATTGAGCCCTATAAAATCTTCTTCGTCTCTTGATGCTGAATCAAATGCACTGGGATCGTACGTGTTGCCACCATCTGCGAGAAGGAAATATTTTGCCAATGCGCAAGATTCATCTGTCTGGTTCAGATTTTCGAGGAACCAGTCTGCTGCACTATAGCCTGCATCATCTGCCGTGTAAAGTGCTCGAACCTCTTCTGGAGGACTGACGAACTTGATTCTTTGGTCGAACAAGTCATAAACAATATCTCCAAGACTTGAAGTCAACCCTTGAAACTGAGAGTCATCCGCTAGATAAACAAGAGCTCTCCATCTCGGGTTATTTTGTGCCTGAAGGGAGCGGAGCATTTCTACTACCTTGAAAATCTGGTCATCTGCATTTTCTGGGATTGCCCGTATCAACACACAGACATCTGGAGACTGGTCGAGGATTACTTGTTGCTGTGACGATATCTCTAGAGAGTTTGTACGAGTTGCGTCTGGCCATGGATGTAACCGGTCTGAGATCTCGAGGGCATTCTTCATTGCCTTTCCATATCCATCGCCAAATTGTACACTGGGCTCAAAAGCATTACCCTTGCCCCATTCATTGAGAGCATTCACATATAGAAAATTCTTTGACCCGATTGGATTTGGATCAGACTTGATCTGTCGAATCATTTGGACCAGATGGTATTGCCAAGTTTTAGGATGGCACATTGGATTTGAATGCACACCAGCCCCATGACGAGGTGTAGTATCCCAACAAACGAGCGTGCCACGATGATAGACGCGAGAGAGCCTTGTCGAGTATGGATGTCTCTGGTGATAACTGCTGGCGACGTGAGGTTGAAATTCACTCACAGCATCAGGAAGTCCTTGATTCCATCTATTACCAGACCATCGTGTCTCTATGATATCCATTCCTCCAAGCCCCGCTTCGATCGCCCATTGTCGCCAAGCAGCATACATATGAGGCCTAGTCGTCCCATGTGCTGTGGACTGTATACCATAAACTGGATGCGTCCTTCCGAACGAATGTACTGGGGATGTTTGAAAAACACCAATAACCAATCAAAGTGTTTCTTCCAGTCGCTAAGACCTCCATAGTCCTGAGCAATGAAAACTTCGCTGGAGTCCAAGCCATCCCATCTCGCTGTCCAGGGCTCATTGGCCCAACTCAACATAAATGGTGTGTTAGGTTCACCGTCAACGAGCATTGCTTGTAGGATACCATCCATCACTGGCTTCCCTGCGAACCAGTAGTGATGGTACACAGCCCCATAAAACCCACTGTCCAGTATATATCGAGCTTGCCTCTGTCTTGTATTGAACTCGATGCCGTTGTAATAGCCGATCGATGAATGAGGTCTGATTGTCTCTAGACCATACGAGTTATGGGTCACTTTACGGACGTTGTCCCATTCTGTGAAGTTTACACCCCATATCTTGTCGTTTTCGGGGAAAGGATAAAATTGCGGAAAGATATAGATTATCGGTTTGACTGAGTAGATACCTCCGTGAGTGGTGTCGGGATGCTCTTTTGGCAACTCATTTGATGGCCCTTTCAGGGGTGAAGTTGGCGAGTTACCCTTGTAAGAGTTCGTGCCATTACAAATGGCCCACCCTCCAAAAACACACCAAAAATGGCCAAATTACACCCTTTTAAATTATTTACAAATCAACAAC
>JAJONI010000391.1:0-25575 GCA_022190145.1 Pezicula rhizophila
ATCTAGTAAAGCTAGTAAGACAGTCAAGGTAAGGTACATGGGAACACATCAAAACAATTTGCTTAAGAAGTTGCAAGTTAAATCCTGCTATGTTACTATAGAGAGTGTTCACAAGGGATCTACCTAATGCACCCAAACAAAGCTAAAATATATACATGAACGAAAAGGACCAAGCCCTATTTTATTTTTGGTATTCTTACACGCCATATACTTAAGCAGAATCACAAGTATCGTCTACAGAACCTGTTCTTGCTGCTTTGACAGATGTTGCGAATGTAGTGTGGTGCAAATGTCGCGACTTGCTGGGGCGGACAGCTCCATTGCTGGATATTACAACAGCGGAGGTTGGGGAGGCGGAAGCGATCGAGGTTGGCACTTCAATGGATGAAGAAGTAGTGATTTTGCTTGAAGTGGCTACGGGCTCCACGGCTGAAGTGGTTTCTGCCGAGGTATCGCTGCTTGTAGCCACGACGGGAACTTCAGAAGTTGAAGCTGGTGTGGATAAAGCTGGCTCAGAAGAAGATGTGACAGCGACAGCTGCAACAGCGGAAGAAACCACGAGGCCTGAAGTAGCGACAGCAGAGGTAGACGCTGAAACTGCGACGCTTGAAGACGCTGTAGTATCACCTCCAATACTGGCACAAGCAAAGCTCATCTTTGTAACTGGAGTGCCGGAAGACAGAGGCTGACTCAAATCCCATGTCATGTCAACGTATGGCCAGCAGACTTTGCCAGTGCCAACATTCGCAATATCTCCGCTAACAAAGACACTAGTGGACACAACTGGAGATCCAATCTTAGCACCAGTGCTATCAACAACCTGGAAGGAAGTTCCAGCATATGTGCCAGAGCAACCAAGTGGTACAGGTTGGCAGTCAGGGTTAGTCAAGGTCTCCCAAGTAACTAGAGAGGTGCTTGCATCAATTGCTGCGACGTGTACATTTTGGTGGTCCTCGGTTGTGCTCTCAGTAATCCAGTTGACCTGAGAATCTCCCTCGGTGGCTCCGACGGTGGACGAGGCCTCGGATCCAGTAAGAGTGTCCTTGCTTGGCATAGTGGCGATGGCGACGTTGTGGTTGAGCCAGCGGGGACTGCACTGTGTGTATGGCGATCCCATCCAATCATTTAGAGTTAGGTCCAAAGCACCACGAGATTGCCATCCGAAGACGTATTTGGTTGTTCCCGGGAAACGTGCAAGATTGCTGTAGGAGCCAGACATTCCACCCACTAATATCGTTAGAAAACAAAGCAGAAATCTAGAGAAGGATACTTACTTGGCTCTCCACTAACACCGTTTGTGGTGTTCTCGTTAGCAATCTTGACACCCGACATGTATTGGGTGTCGGTGTTCAACCAGATAGCTCCTTGGTCCTCAGCACAGATACTGGCATAGGGAACCTCATCGGCAGCTTCAAGTCCAATACCAGTGTTGTGAGAGCACCCAAAGGTACTTGATGAAGTAGTGGTTTGAAGAGCACCGGTATCAGAGACATATTGGATAGAGTCTCCAAAATGACCTGCAGCATCACCAGTATAGGCTGTGACGACAAAGTATGCTGCGTAGAGACCAGTTACGTTTGAGTAAACAAGATCACCGTTGGCGTCCGGAGTTGCACTCAAACCGGCCGAAGCGTGAACTCCTGGCCCGTTCAGTGGTGTCCTCCATGATTCCACACCATTCGTATACCTGATGAGAGACACGATAGGCTCGGAGTCCGGTGGAAGGTCGGTGGTTCCAGTAGCAGTGACAGTAGCCAACAACGCAAACCCATCATCTTGAGCAACTAGCCCAGCTGCCTCGTAAGCCGAGATGGTTACCGCCGTGCCGACTGCGGTAAATGTGTTGACATCAACCTGCTGAACTACCACGCTGCTTAGGGCAGCGTCCAGGTATGCAAGATATGCGGATTTTCCATCCGGAGAGACGGAAAAGGGTGTTCTGCGGTGGTGAGGGAGGCCAGTCCAATATGCTGCCTTGATTGGGTCGAAACTGGAAGAGAGAGTCAAAGAGTTGGGGAAGGATGAGATGCTAGCATCAGCAAGAACAGAAGTGGCAGCGCAAGCAAGAATGGAAGAAATGAATGTAAGACGCATTTTGAGTAATGAACGACAGAACTAACTAGAGTTCCAAGAGAGAGTGTATGAGTTCCAAGTGGGATGGAGAATGAAGAGAGACATACTAGAAGGTCTATCTATATACATATACATACGCCTTTCAAAGCAAAGCAATACGGATCCGATCGGTTTGAAGGAAAAAGAGCAATAGAATAATCCCAGGACAAGGAGGATGCCCCCGCCTCGTACTCACCCAGGTAGATGAAGTACCGCTTAAGTAAATGAGGCCGAAGAGTTTGACTTCGATTCGAAACGCCATATTGAAATCACGTGGTTAGACTTCACCATGCTTGGCCCATTTCGTTTCGCTATTTTAATTGGTGCAAAATAGCAAAAACATTTAATCTGCGACGGTGGAGTTGATTAAATATTACGGAGCACTTTATTGTGACACACTTTCGATTTCCCTGGTACTGGGCTCACTCGTCGCCCCTGATCTCCTATGATCAGCCAAGTTTAACCAGATTTGCGGATGCGCGGATCGGTCTTTATCTTAATTCTTAATTGTTTAGTACAACGCTGTTGCTGGCTTCTTTTCCATACTTTCAAATCTCAAGCAAATATATTCACGTAGACTCAAAAATTGAGACTGAAGGAACCACTGGTTTTTTTCTTTTTCTTTTTCTTTCATGGCCTTGAAAAACGTACTACAGAGCTTTTCCTGACTAAGGAGGGCCGAGTTCACTTTTTCAAAGAATGTTTTCACCTTATAGTCTCAGGACCGTCTAGTTTTACTTACTACCCAATCAGCGCTCTTACCCAGTAGGAGAGATCTACTAAATGGTAGAACAACCACCAAGAGAAGTTGAAACAGTTGAGTTGCTGTCAGCCTTTACTACAAGTTATAAATAACACAGAAGCTGAGTTCTTATCAACAGTAAAAAGTTGTACAGACACTCAGAGCTGTTTTAAGACGTCTCTTGGATGAATATTTAGTAATATGAGCACAGTACGAAAAGATTGTACCTTTCTTAGCAACAACGCTTTGTGCACACAAGCGAGGTAATGCAATGCCGTCGCTACCGAACGTTCTAAAGTTTGGCATTTTGCCTATAAGTTCGACCAAGCAACGACCACTTACAGGATTAGTCAAGGGCATGCCGATCTTAGACTCTCAAAAGGTTAATAAATCAAACCTGGTATTTGGGTTCTCCATAAACTCCAGTCCCTTATTTGGAGCTCCAGGGCTACCATTGCTAATGCGCACGTGACCCATTCGAGGGATCGACGCGCACTCTATTCCGGCAAAACACGACGACACTTCATGGGCAAGTTGCAAGCCATCATCCTCCCCAGCGCGCAGAGATGTTTCCTCCGGTGGCCGCTAGCAGACGTGTTCTGACAGCAACCCTGAATCGTATTAGCAGGTCGGGAAAATTCCAGAGCCGCCGGTGGAATAGCTCCCTTAAATCTGCACCATCGTCCTCCACATCGCCATGGCCTTCTCGAATTGCTGCTCTTTCAATTGGCGTGACAGCATTCGCCGCGGGACTCACCTTCAATGAGCTTACAAGTGTCAATTATGGTCTACAATCCAAGTTTGCTGCACCAAAGTATGCCAGCGTTAAAGAAATGTTGAATGTTCGTCTGTGATCCCTGACTTAGACGAGGACACCACTAAACACACGTGATCTAGGCCATTGAGGAGATTCGCACCACACTTTCCGAGGAAACTATTAGCACAGACGATGACGATTTGAAGGCACATGGGTACTCGGAATGGGCGCCGGCCAATATCAATACCTTACCCATTGCAGTTGCGTATCCAAAATCAACAGAGGAAGTTTCAAAGATAGCCAAAATCTGCCACAAATACCGTATCCCAATGATCGGCTATTCTGGTGGAACTAGTATCGAAGGCAACTTTGCAGCACCCCATGGAGGTATTAGCGTCGACTTTGCTTTTATGAACAAGGTTCTGGCGTTCCATGAGGAGGACATGGATGTTGTCGTGCAACCCTCTGTATCATGGATGAAGTTGAACGAGGATATCGCAGACACTGGCCTTTTCTTTCCGGTCGATCCTAGCCCAACTGCTCAGTTTGGTGGCATGGTAGGTACCAACTGCTCTGGAACCAACGCTGTTCGATACGGAACCATGAAAGATTGGGTTGTCAATCTTACAGTTGTCTTGGCTGATGGCACCATAATCAAGACTCGTAATCGACCTCGGAAGTCTGCAGCCGGTTATAATTTGAATGGCATTTTTGTTGGCTCTGAAGGTACTCTAGGTCTTGTAACTGAAATTACGCTTAAGTTGGCTGTTATCCCGAAAGAGTTCAGCGTCGCAGTCTGTTCTTTTCCAACCATTCGTGATGCAGCCGCTACTGCCTCGGCAGTCATGAGATCAGGCATTCAAGTCGCGGCGTTAGAGCTTCTCGATGAGGTTCAGATGTCGGTAGTGAACAAAGGTGGCTTCACAGCACCCAGAAAGTGGAAGGAGCTCCCTACTCTATTCTTCAAGTTTTCAGGCAGCAAAGCAAGTGTGGCAGACAATATTAAAGAAGTACAAGCGATTTCAAAGTTACACAATGGTGGATCTTTCGAGTTTGCAAAAGATGAAAAGGAGCAGCATCTGCTTTGGTCGGCGAGAAAGCAGGCGTTATGGAGCATGATCTCCATGCGACCTGAAGGAACTGTTCTTGTAGGTGTATTCTCCAATTATTCTATACCAAATCTCTCCTCTTCCTCGATCAAAGCTTCTTTGGTCTACCATTCTCCGAATTTCGTGGCTCTCCCAGAAGAAGTGTGCTGGCTCTGACAATTCTCAGTGGTCAACAGATGTAGCTGTACCTTTCTCGCGACTAGCGGAACTGATTGGTAAGTTTCATTCATCAACACACGCACAGAAACTAACAGATCTACAGAAATCTCAAAGGCAGAGGCTGATAAGCTTGGACTTTTCTCTAGCATCGTCGGCCATCTCGGCGATGGGAATTTCCATGAAGCAATTTTCTACAACAAATCAGATCCTGTGGAGACAGCTGCTGTTACAAAGTTCGTTCACGACATGATAGATAGAGGATTAGAAATGGAAGGCACTTGCACGGTACACAATCGAATCCGAATATTCTCTTTTGAAGAAATGGATAGTCACTGACAATGGAATTAGGGTGAACATTCTATCGGACTTTTTAAGAAGGGATGTCTATTGCAGGAAGTCGGGGTCGAAACACTGGACGTAATGAAGAGCATTAAGCAGGCTCTGGATCCATACTGGCTTATGAACCCTGGAAAGATCTTCGATACCCCCGGCAAGAGTACTTGAAAGTATCACTCTTGCATTAAAAGCCAACTCTTCAACTGTACACACACCCTCATGATTTGCAAAAGTCTAAACTTCGTATATTCTTGCCTCTCATTCAATACTCCGAAGTCTTGTGCATAGATAATATATTAGTAATTGCATCGAGACCGAGAAAAATGCCAGGTTGTCCTCCGAGTTGTGCCAACACTAGAAATGACCCGTCGCCGACCAAGCCAGCACGCTAGATAATTTTACAACACCGTTCGATTTAGTATTCCTAGCCTCTGACTCAACGCCCACGAAGCCAGAGGTCCAAAAATTGTAAAAACCACAGTTTTTACCACCAGTACAACCACAACAACCACCATCAGGATGCAATTTCTGTCGACTTTTTTTCCATTCGAGAATGAACAGAGATGGATATTCGAAATGAAGAGAAGAGGAGAGGGGATGACAAATGATGGTAAGTACAAAATCCGTTCCTTGGATCCTCGTGATATGTGATATGAGGTTATTATTGCGAGCGGTGTTGTGGTTTCGAAGCCCCATGGGTGCTCTTCGGGTAGACAAGGTCGTACCTGCGACACTGATCGTACCCTGCCGCTCTTCTGTCTTGACCAGTGTAGAGACAGGGCGTGTGACTCGAAGAGGACTGAGAAGTATGAGGACAGGGAGAAGAACTTCGTGAGCTTCGAGCTTCGAGCTTGAACGGACTTGTTAATCTGGGAAGGAGCATAGTTAGCTTCTTGAGCTCGCTCATAGATTGGAAGGAGAGGGGCACTGACGTGGCTTCTTAACACTCGATACTGACACATGAAGTGTTGTAGCAATAGATCTTACGACGAAGACAAATCCTCGTGCTGAGGATCCATCTGTTGATGTAGTAGCAGCACCACCGATCAACACTGACGACGTAGCTCTATCGCCATCGATCGAATTATCTTTTCTTCGCATTCCTGGTAGGCCAAAGGATGCGATGAAAAAAAATTGGTCCGAGTATGGAGAGAGTGTAATACCAGGGACTCGAACCGAGACTGTGAAATCAAAGATTGTACCCACTGTGCCCTCAGCAATTCTTGAGCTGCTAGAGAACTGGAGTTGTTAAGCAAGAAGAAGGCCTACACCATTGTTAGCATACAAATAAAAGTGGGGGCCCACCTAGTATGAAGAGGAGAGAAGAAGAGGAGGAAGAGAGGAGCGAGGAGAGAGATTTAAATACACAGCTGCCGTGGCTAATGACTAGTTTCTTCTATTGGGTGGAAGGTCCATTGAGGAATCGGTGAACAGTGGTTACGACATCACTAACTTAAATGGCAGGTACAAACCAACAACTTCAAGAGAGGATTGCAAGAGCGTCAGAGCAGCAGCAACACATCAAGTACCCAATAAAAATTATGGCATCTAACTTCAGATGAAGAAGCATGCCAAAGTCCAAAAACTTCTCAGGTACGTTACAATTTCAACTGTGTACTCGCATATCATTAATCATGACAAGGTAAATTGAGTACGGGAGAGCGGGCTAGTATTGGGGTTCAATTTCCCTATCCTCTGGATCTTGGTGGCAATGCCAACTCTCCAGGAGGTTCCTTTGGGGCCTCACACAAAAACAATAAAACTGCTGGAAGATACTTGAGTACGAGTTCCTAATGACACGAGTCGAGAAAACTTCAAGCATAGCCCAAAGACGACTTGTGAATAGAGCGGATTTAACTTTTGCTGGTAGTATTCAGAGAAAAGGAAAGGAGGGTGACAGAGTCGAGCAAAGACCCTAATGTGGACAGTCTCCAACAGCAGGCACTAAGTCGTGCATCACTCGTAACGCGAAAAGTCTTAGTCTGCACTTGCAGAATGTTTGTAGGATGACAAGTAATAGGAGAGGGAAAGAACAATGTGTGTAGGAGGATCTGGTCAAACTACTTGCACCTCTCGTTCCGGAATGCAACCAATCACCTTGGGTCTTACAGTAGATCGATAATGTAGATTAGATTACCTACCTGGCTTAGAAATCGCATTCTCTGCTGCCAAATATTAATTAGACTAATAAGGAGTGGAAGATATGTAGGTACGAAGTACGGGGGAAGGTAGTAAGATCAATAATGCAAGAGAGCGGGCTAGGAGGCGGCGTTAACCACAGATCCGAAGACAATAGCAAGATTGATTATTGATTTGTCTTCTTCCATTTGAATGTTTTCATTTGAATACCGAGGATCCTCTTGTTACATTGCAGAAAAGGCTCTATTGACAAGCTGACTCAGGGACGGTGGATGTTTGAATAATGCTGTAATGTGAAACGACACTCTCTCACATGTCGAGCGAGCAGTACGGTGTTCTTCCTACCTTAATTCTTCTCCACAGCCCCAGAGCCGCGCGTGACAACAAAAAAGCCGTCATCTGGCATCCCGAACTCCAGATTTCTGCGACTTGCATCTGGTGGCATGTGAAGATTCGCTTACCACATTCTCGCTAGTGTGAACGCGACGTCGCATTATTGGCTTGCGACGATGCCGAGGCTCAGAGTAGTACGGTGGGAGCAGAGTAATGTATGTAATAGTCTCTTACATGACCATCCTCACGACTCTCTCTGCTACATAATCCTCCGCTCTCTCCGCAAAACACCATACCTACTGCTAATATCTCATCCCCTTCACTTCGCATCAATACCATCATCATCATGTCTGCAGGTCAGCATCATCGAAACTCATCAGGATATGTAACCAAGGCTAACATCAACACCAGCACAGAAACGTCTTAACCAAGTTTCAGGCCACCTTGCTGGCTCCAACAACAAAGGCTCTGCGCGTGCAAAGCTCCTTGAGAAGAATCCCGACGACGTAAGCCCTTCCTCTGTTGTGTTTCTCTAGTCTCATTGCTAACAGACTGCGGGCCAGATTGTGGTAACAGCATGTCTCCGAACCGCATTTACAAAGGGTGGTAAGGGTGGATTTAAGGATACGGCGGCAGCAGATTTACTTGTCGGTGCCTTCAAATCGCTCATCGAGCGCTCGAAAATAGATCCCGCGCTTGTTGAAGATATTGCAGTTGGATCGGTGCTTCCTCCAGGTGGTGGTGCCACTGAATTCCGTGCTGCTGCTCTTGTTGCCGGTTTCCCCGTAACTGCTGCTGTGAAGAGTTTGAACAGACAATGCTCGTCAGGTCTACAGGCCTGTGTCGATATTGCAAATGCTATTAAGTCGGGAATGATCGAGGTTGGAGTTGGAGCCGGTGTTGAGAGCATGAGTCTACAATATGGGTACGTGGGTTCTTCTTCTCTGTAAAATCCATTAACTGACATCCGCTCCTTGTAGACCCAATGCTGTCACCGAATTCTCCGACCTTCTCGAATCCCACCCTGAATCGAAGAACTGCAAGGTACCCATGGGTATTCTTAGCGAGAAGATGGCAAAGGATAAAGGAATATCCCGCGCAGTACAAGACGCTTTTGCAGCATCATCATACCAAAAAGCACTCAAGGCTCAAGAGACCGGTCTCTTTGACGAGGAGATCGCTCCATTGACTGTCAAATGGGAAGATCCGAAGACAGAAGAAGTCAAGGAGATAACTGTATCAAAAGATGACGGGATCCGGCCAGGCATCACCGCTGAATCTCTCAGCAAGATCAAGCCTGCTTTTGCAAAGGACGGCTCTATTCACGCAGGAAACGCCTCTCAGATTTCGGACGGTGCTGCAGCTGTTCTTCTTATGAAGCGCTCCAAGGCCGAAGAGCTTGGCCAAACCATCCTAGGGAAATTTGTCGCCGCCTCAGTTGCTGGTGTTGCTCCTCTACTTATGGGAATTGGCCCATGGGCAGCAATCCCTAAGGTCTTCGAGAAGACGGGCATCAACAAGGATGATGTTGATATATTTGAGATCAACGAAGCGTTTGCGTCGCAATGTATGTGGTGCGCAAACGAACTAGGGCTTGACCAGAACAAGATCAATCCCAAGGGAGGTGCCATTGCTTTTGGACACCCATTGGGATGCACAGGTGCGAGACAGGTCAGCACATTGTTGTATGAGTTGAGGAGGAGAGGTGAGAAGATTGGTGTTACTAGCATGTGTATTGGTACAGGAATGGGAATGGCCGCGGTTTGGGTCGCCGAGTAAGCTTTTGTAGGGCTGTAAGAATAGAATAGAAACCTAACTAGCATTCAATTCATGTTTAACATAAGGGCCCGTTGCTCAACTTGGGAATTTGTTTTCAAAAGCAAGTGTTTGTGCCTCTTAGCAATTCTCCCCCTGCAGCGCTTAAGATCTGAAAGCCAAGTTGAGGCTTGCTCTGATTCGCAAGCGGTCCTTAGAGCTCTTCCGCAGTTTCTTGTCCTTGATATTCTCATTTTTCTCATTTGCTAGCCGCCGCACTTGGATTTGAGTTGTCATCTCTCTCTCTCTAGCGGTTATGACATCAATCCTACCATTTCGGAATATCCAAGAGTAGTAGTAATCCTGCAGTATAGAATAAGTTCCTCGTTTGCAACATCATTCTTCGCTCGAACAGGTGTCAACAGTCCATCGTCTAGGGGTATTTCGGGATCGTTTATGATAGAAAAGGGTTTAAAGTCGTACGTTATGCAGATTCCGAGAAACTCTGGGCTTCAATTCCTTCTCTACCTAAGCGACGTTTCAAGTACACGACCAATTACAAAGGTCGCGTACGCCGCAATATATTATGGTGTCGTTTCCCTTGATCAAACACACTAAGTACTGCGGATTAGAGCAATTTAATTTGTGAAGTGTTTTTTTTTGCCAGGGTAAACAGTTTATCCCGCAATCAGGATCATTTCCGTCGATTTACAACATGATGCCATGGCTACCTTGGGGTGATCTCGCTCAGATCATATCCTTGGCAATGCCAAGATGAAGGAACAGAGAGCTTGTCTCCCCATAAATTAAAATATCACCATCCGCATTACTCAGGCCGTATGAGCTTGATTGTGGCAATAAAATTGTGGTAAGTTCCAAACTTGCATTTCTTTTTAAGTACTTTCCCATTTTCCTTTCCACAGGCTTTCCTTTCTGCAAGGCTCACCTTCAGTCACTCATTCGTTCTCTAAACTTTTCGTTCATTACATAGCCATGCGCTTCTCTACCTCTCTTCTAGCCGCTGGCTTCACGGCTTCAGTATTTGCGGCCCCGGTGGCTCAATTTGATCCTCAAGATGAATGCGAAGCCGATCCGGTACCTTCATCCTCAGGTCTTGCTCCTACACCAACATCTTCTGTGCAAGCTTCAAGCGTTGTCAGCATCACCACCTCTTCCACCTCTTCCTTAGCTTCACCAAGTTCAAGCGCAAGTCATGTTTCTCCCGCTGAGACTTCTTCCGCTATTCCAGTATCCACTGCAACTGTTATCCCAGTTGAAGCCTCTACTTCGGCTTCTACAACTTCAGCTGCTAGTAAAGCAACGTCGGTTGCTGCTATTGCAACTAGCTCCAGCAGCTCAGCTAGTGCCCAGGGTACTGGCACTACCAAAAATGGCACCCTCCAATGGTTTGGTGCCAATGAATCCGGAGCTGAATTCGGAGGCACCAATATTCCTGGTGTTCTAGGCACAGACTACACTTGGCCCAACACCACCGCCATCCAAACTCTCATCGACCAAGGAATGAACATCTTCAGAATTCCCTTCCTCATGGAGCGTCTAGCTCAAGGCACCATGACCGCAACCTTGGATGCCACCTACCTCGCTGCCCTCACCACAGTTGTTGACTACGTTACAACAGCCGGCGCACACGCAGTAATCGACCCTCACAACTTCGGCCGTTACGACGGCACCGTTTTCACCTCAACCTCAGACTTCCAAACTTTCTGGACCAACGTCGCAACCGAGTTCAAAACAAACGACAACGTTATCTTCGACTGCAACAACGAGTTCCACGACGAACCATCCAACACAATAGTCGCTGAACTCAACCAAGCATGTATCGACGGCGTCCGAGCCGCGGGCGCAACCACTCAATACATCTTCGTAGAAGGAACCTCCTACACCGGAGCCTGGACCTGGGTGTCATCCGGCAACTCCGTCGCCATGGCCAACCTAACCGACACATCCGACAAAATCGTCTACGAAATGCATCAATACCTAGACGCAGACGGATCAGGTACCTCTTCAACTTGTGTCTCGTCCACCATCGGAGCAGAACGTGTTGCCGCTGCTACGGCTTGGTTAATCGCCAATGGTAAAAAGGGCATCATCGGTGAGTATGCTGGCGGTGCTAATAGCGTTTGTCAAGAGGCTGTTACTGGCATGCTTGATGTTTTGGAGAAGAATTCAGATGTTTGGATGGGTGCTGTTTGGTGGGGTGCTGGGCCTTGGTGGGGGGATTATATTTATAGTATGGAACCTCCTAGTGGGGTCGCATATGCTTATTATAAGGATGTTTTGAGTGCTTATGTTTAGGGGGGTTGGTTGTTTCGTTGGATGTAGATGTGGTGGGAGGGACGTGGGGGTTACCTATTCTTTTGTATATATTTTTGGGGGGTGGCGTGATGTAGATAGTTGGTTGGAGTGTGTATGTAGGAAATTAGAAGAGTTGTACTACTGAACTTGATTGTTTTTGGACATTTATGTGGTTTTATTTGGTGGGTTTGAGATGTGTTTTTTTGTGTGTTTCTTTTTTTCGTTGTCGTTTGGTAGAAGTATAGAAGATGTGTTTGGGGGTTGCTCTGTATAGAATAGGGGAGGTGCAAAAAAGGGTTAGAAGGGGGTATATACAAAGGAAGCTATGGTTGATCATTAGTCTGGTCCTGACGTTAGAGATAGGATGGAGTAGATGAGCATTGGGAAGTATTGAGGGGGTAGACTTGGTTTGGTACAATTCCTTACACTACCTAACCTGGAGATAAATACAGTCATAACTATTATTAAACGCAAGAATTCTTTGAGAAGCAACATATAAGTGGGCATAGGCGTTCAACGGTATGCTATAAAAAGCAAAGGGATCTTAATATAGACCTAGTTGACTATTTCTCTAAATTCAACCAACACCCCCCCTAAGAGGCATATCAGTAGTCTACGCTGTAGTATCTTGATGATAGCAGTGGCTTCCTCTGTATATATATATATATATATATTACGCCTTTTTTATATCTAGAATACTATTGTACACCACTAAGCTATGGCATTTCTAAAAATATGTGTGCATTTCCTAACCTGCCTTGCGTACAGCTTGGTATCTCAGTCTTTTAAAGGCTTGAATGGAGGAGGAGGAATTTCTATCTTGGCCGTTTCAGGGACGGGGATTGTGATTGGAGTAGACTTGGAAGATGATTGATCTGACGGATGTACATTGACATTGCTTAGAGATTTAAGGATTTGGTAACTTAAGTTGAGTGTCTACGGCACTGCGCAGGTCTTGGCAACGAAAGATAAATACAGGGCCCAACGAATTTTTTGCGTTTGATTTAGGGATTTGGTTGATCTCGCTGAGGACTCTTTCTCGTTAAAATCGGGGATCCTTGGTTAACTCTACAAGTTGACTCTCTGCTCGAATGAAGACTCCAGGTTTTGACTCAGATAGCTTTGACTTGGGTAACTAAGAGACTATTCACACGCTCACAAGATAGTGTTGTGCAATAGCGAGTTGTCGTACTAGAAGACGGACAAATTGTTTCTCTGACTTTGATTTAGAGTATTGTCTATGTTCACGGGAGGAACAAACGCATTTGGGTTGCAAGCATAGCGCCTTAATCATGACTCTACTTGGTATTATCTAGTTATTCGGATGCAGTATATCTAGCAAATAATAGTGTACACTGTACAATCACATTTCCTCAATTATTCATGCCATCTTTCCCTCTCCCTCCCTATCCAAAATCTTCGCAAGACCTTCCCTAACAAAACTTTTGCTAAACGCCTACAACCGCATTAACTAAACCTCCCAAAATGAAAGAAATCGAAACAATAGCTGATGTAACGCTTGAACAAAGCTTAAGTAATATTTTTATGATGGCGGTGAATACACATGTTTCTTTTTTGAGGGGGAGGAGTGAGGGGGGTAGGAATGGGGATGGTGGTGGTAGTGGTAGTAGTTCGGGAGGAATGGTATTTTGAGGGAGAAAATAAGACGGGAAGAGGAAGAAGTGGGAGGGAAATAGGGGTAATGGTAAGGGTGACGGGCTTTTGAAGGGGGTGGGAGGAAAGGAGAGACAGTATAATAGTATGGTGGGCTATAAGAGTGGATTAAGAGGGATAAAGTGTATGGAGTTGAGAGGAGGGTGAGGAAATGGATATAGTTAGTAATAAGATGGCTTGGGATAGTGTTGTATTGCAAAAGGCTGATTAATTTGTGTGTTTGTAGATGTTATTTGTACCGTATTGGTGAATTTCTGGGGAAATCCTCTCATGTAGTCCTCGTTTCTTTTATAAAATATTGTTCTAGAACCTTTAAAATTCTTTATTCTACTTATGATAACGTGCCTCACAAGCCAATTGAAGTGTTTTTTGCTTAAAAAAGGTCAGCCGCTAGAATTCTCAACCTGCGTATGGATTAGAAACTTGGTTCTTTAATGGAGAATCTATTTCTCTCTGTAGAGACGGTGGAGAAGCAGAGGGGAAGGTGTTTACGTGGAACTAATATACAAATAGATGGATGTAAAACTGGAAACTGAAAAAGAGAAGTCTATGGGGTGGGAAGGGGGGAGAGAGAGGCCAAAGTGTGGCTACAATTGAGTGGCTATTGATTGCATTGCTATAAACATGACAAATAAAGCACATTCATCCTCCCTAATACACGCACTTTTGCCGCCAGCTGAGTCTACTGCGACACTATTTTCCTATCATGCAGATCATGTCTGGCGAACGATTCCTCAATTAAAACTTCCTGGCAAAATTGGATCCTAGTTTAACTCTTTACTCCCGTCTAGCCAATTACCAAGTCTATCTAATAATAACGCTCGTCGTTCAACCCTATACTTGTAACTGTACATGAATCCGACATCTACACTTGGCTCGTCCCATTCTGGTTGTGCTTCTTTGGCCTCCCTAGCCGCCCGAATTGTCCTCTTCTTAGGCACGACATTCATAACACATGTCATTTTCTCCCTGAATTCTGGATTACCCCTCCAAGTGCCAGAAACAGTCATGTGGTAGTTTTTCCATTTGAAATATCGGTGGTAGCGTCCATCGTAAGGTGGATCCACAAAATATAACTTCCATAAGTGTTGTAGATTATCGTAAGGTGAGGTAGTGCTTTAAATGCGTATAAATTATACACCAGCATCGAAATCCTTGTCCTATTTCAAGAACTATGTATTGAATGTTATTAAGGCTCTTTTGTGTGACGACTTCGTGCATATGTCTGTCTGTGGACTGTATCGATAGAGTAGCTGGAGAATAAATCCGGTCTAATTTTAGGGCTGTGGTACAGATAAGCTTTTATAAATTATCGACGTGATTCTTGACAGGTTGATAGCAGTGGAACTGTTGGTCTCTGTGCTGGTCGCACTGGTCATGCTGGTTCCATCAGTTCCATGTCCAAGTCCCCATGAAAGTCGTTCCGGTCCGCCAAAGTAAGCAAACGTGGAATTATGGTAAGCTTCCAGATTTTAAGATGCCTATGACAATGATAGGCTGTTAGTTATGAAAGAAAGGGAGAGAAAAACGTTGCAGCAATGCACTTACAGCTCAATAGGCAATGCTCCAAAGAGTTCAAATTTCTGTAAATGAGATGCAACTATTGCCTCAACTATGGTGGTTGATGGAAATTTTGTGGCTGTGTTGGAGGAAGGACTCACCTCAGGGCGCGCTTGAAATTCACCTGACAGCAATATTGTGCAGCTGATCATGTGATATAGTTTGCTCCCCTATTGTCTCGCTTAACGTGTCACTGGAAGCGAGACCGCCGAGACCACTCTCTTCTAAGTAATATTAAGATGGTATTTGTTGGGCCACCTTGGTTCCTTTGGATTATCCAAATCAAGTCGGCTACCTGGGATACTCGAGGTACTAAAAGCCCATAAATATCTTTCCATGATCAACCAAGTTTTACAATAACTTATTCAAGCGTAATGCCTTAGTTGTTTGTAGATTTTAGTCATTTTCTGTAAATCCAAACCAGTGTGGTCGTGTCATCCCTTGCTATCAATGTGTACAGGGAACAAAAGTTACTTTATACTCGAGAATAATCCCTTTCCCTCGAAGTATTACCGTATATCCTTTTACATCGCAAGTCCGCGCTTACACTTGCTAGGAAGATACTCTGAATATAAATCTACAATACTTTTCAAATAGCAAACTAGTCTCGTGGGCACTCTCAAAAGAATGCTTATAAGTCTTGTGGTCGGCACAATCCTTTACAACCTTAAGTGGTGAAATAGCAGTGCTATTGTTGATATTTCTTTTGCGTTAGCCCGAATCAAGTTAGGGACCCAAATTAAGCAGCCTAATCGAAGTACTGAAATTTGGGGCTGCCAAAATCGGCAATAGCTGCCAAATTATTCCTTAAAAGTGCCTCGGTTTCCAGACACCGCCTTATCATCCAATGCGGTACCAAATTCACCAACAGGTAGCTAATTTTTGTCATTTTCGTCGAGGTAAATTTTTTTAGCGAGCGGGTCAACAATATCAATCTTTCCTCCACCTCAACTCCACCATCGCAGAACAACGACAAACAACACCTCCCATAATGTCGATAACCAACTATCCTCCGGCTTATGCCCACAGCACCAATGCTAGATTCATGAAACTCAACGGAAGCGACATGGGCCCGAATGAACCGATTTTCTCACCGGAATTCATCAAACGATATGATAAGCCGGTCGCTAACTATGGAACCTGGGAATACTTATGGACAGGCGGAATCGACATTGACATACCCAAAATCAACCTATCCTTCTCGCCATTTGTTCATTATCACGGATACGTACCCTTCGTCAACAATGTATACACGACGGCCATCCAACGTGGCAATCCCACTGTGATATCACGTCTGCAAATCGATAAGGCATACACACGATGCATGGTTAAGCTTTTTGAAGATACTGAGCAGGAGGATCTGAAATATCTATTGAAATTGGACTGGATGGAAGGAGACGAAGATAAAGCCCACTACACTCGCAGAAGCAACCTCAAAAAAGCTATGCGCCAAGTAAGCTTCACCAACTTATCACTTTCAAGTCCTAACTCTATTTCTACACTAGCGCGTTGATGACCGAGCTGAGGAGTTCTGGGCGAAGTTGAAGGCAAAGCATCAACTATCTGATGATGATGTGAAGGTAAATTGCTATTCTATCTTGCAGAAAAGTTGCCAGCTAACAACGGCATTATGTATAGCCAATTAGAGATAAAGATTTTGCTTTCCAGGACATACCCTTTGATGATATGGAAGATGACAACGAGGTACACAATCCTTACGCTTGGATGGACGTCGTCAAAGAAGCTAAGGGTGATCCGGATGAGTACGTGGCTATAGGGACGGCTGCGGAAGATGGAGATGTATCGATGGATGAAGGTGAAAGTGAGGAGAATATTTTGATGGACGTTGGTGATGATCGCAGCACTTTCTTTTCGGGCCTCACTGATCGTACAAGACCTAAGTAAAAGGGAATGGATGCGAAATCTTGTCATAAGTAAAGAGAGTACATTGAGGATGAACTCAAGTTCATCTCAGATACGAAAATACTATTAACAGCAAATAATTCACTTGGTTGGAGTAACCTGCTTGTTCTCAGTATTCTCACTTGAATTGAATAGCCAGCTTGAATTATTGATTTGGATGACCCTCCTGTTTCGAGAAACTGTGTTGAATATGGTGTAATGTTTTTGTTTGGCCAGAAAGTGGTAGTAAGTAGAAGTCATTGATTTTAAATCTGGCAACATGAATTTTTTGGTCGTGATTGCTGTGGTGTTTTTGAATTAGAAATCTTAAGGTGTGTAAAGATAAGCGAGCTAGCGTTGGGTTCTTTATAAATTGAAAAAAGAAAAAGTCCTCCGCAGCGCCCACAGCAAAAGAAGCAAACTTGATTTGTGGCTGTGGGGCAAGGAAGGCGTATAATGTTGAATGGCGATATTGTGACTAACGATGTACGCGAGTTACTTTGTTATATCAATGTCGCTTACTAAAACAACTTCAAATCGGGTCAGCCTAACCTACCTCCCCCTGAGGTTTCTAAGGGAAACTCATCAATATGAGGTCCAATCCCCCATATTCCGGATCTATCGGGTTCGATCCCCGGTACTTCCAGTATAGACTCGGCTGGGGTAACAGCCCCAAGGGGCTCCTCTCTAGAAGCTTCTAGTCTTAAAGGTCCTCACAGATCCCAGCCGAAGATCAGTACAAACAGAAGTGGTGATGAGCAGAATCACTTCGGAAGAAGCAAACTTCTTCAGATATTTTTTTTAATATTTTTTTTTAAAATTCTTTTTTGGAAGTCAATAATAGCCTTTTCTTCTTTTTGATATGAATTAGCCGAGAGGCAGCAGATTAAGCGAATAAGGTAGTTGATACTGTACACGCGCTTAATAATAAAAAGTGGAGTCGTGCGCTTGCTGCAAAGCTTCTTTTTTTCTGACAGGGATGATTTCTTGGTGGGGAAGAAGGCATCAACCTCGCAGCTTTAGGCGCCATTCCTTCGTGTGTGGGAACTTCAACGTATCGCATTACCTCATCGCCATCGTCCAGTCTTTATTTCATCATCGCCCCTCGTTCATCCTCGATATGAATATTCTGGCTATGCTGAGGACGACGATTGTTACAACGTACGACATTTCACTCTAGACGACGCGCGCTTTTTTAGGGCACGCCATTCCCACACCACACCACCTAGATTCGTTGAGCTGCAGGTAGGTGGGAGTGAAGCGCCAACCCATTCCTCACGGATCTCCGGGCCTAAGAGGAAACACCTCTCCTGAGCTTCTTTGCTCTACGTCCAAACTTATCTTTTTTCGAAAACGTTCGTTCTGTTCCCGATTTGCTCCCCCTATTCCCCGTCAACATGCCGCAAGAACCGCAGATCCATGAGCATATGCCTCATTCCACCACTTCTCACAATGAAAAAAGGCCCATGACAAACTGGATATATGATGTCTTCCTCTGGTCTTTTTCAATCTTGGTCGATCTGTTCTTTCGAGAGGTCCACCCTCGAGGATCTTGGAAGGTTCCTCGTCGGGGTCCTCTTATCTTCGTAGCCGCTCCCCATGCGAATCAGGTACGCCCTTTACAATTATTCTGCTCACACCTGGATTAATGCAGTGAATATCTAGTTCGTTGATCCTCTCATCCTGATGCGAACCCTTCGAACTGAATGCCATCGTCGAGCTGCCTTCCTTATTGCCGAGAAATCGATGCGCCGAGCTTTTATTGGCTGGTTTGCGCGCAAAGTTGGAGCAGTTCCTGTTGGGCGTGCTCTTGATATGGTTAAGCCTGCTACTGGTACTATCTATCTCCCAGATCCCATTGACGATCCGCTTCTTGTCCGGGGAGTAGGCACAAAGTTTGATGGCAAGGAAATACAAATTGGCGGGTTGCTCGTGCTCCCCAGCGTTAATGGAACTGCAGCTAGTACTGAGATTTCGGAAGTCATAAGTGCTGAGGAAATACGAGTGAAGAAACCTTTCAAAGGCCAGGTTGCTATGAGACAATTGACAGGGAGAGATGACATAGATGAGTCAGGGAAATTCACAGACACCACCGTGAAGGGCACAACGGAGGGTTTTAAGGGATCCAAGTTTAAGACTGCACCAAAAGTGGACCAAACACAGGTATACGATGCTGTTTTTGATCGTCTAAGTGCTGGAGGGGCAGTTGGAATCTTCCCAGAAGGCGGCAGTCACGATAGAACTGAACTGCTTCCTCTTAAAGCTGGTGTAGCTATCATGGCACTCGGCTCCCTGGCAGCAAATCCTGATAGCGGACTGAAGATCATACCATGTGGAATGAATTACTTCCATGCACATAAGTTCAGGTCTCGGGCTGTTGTTGAGTTTGGAAACCCAATCGAAGTGCCAAGAGAACTTGTTGAGCTTTACAAGAGTGGGGAACGAAGAGAGGCTGTTAGCCAACTACTGAACAGTGTATACCAAGCCCTTGTTGCTGTTACTGTCACTAGCCCAGATTACGATACTCTCATGCTTATCCAGGCAGCTCGGCGGCTGTATAATCCAACTGGGAAGAAGCTCCCACTTCCCATGGTGGTGGAACTCAACCGAAGACTCGTGAAAGGATATACACATTACAAAGATGACCCAAGGATTGTCTCCCTCAAGAAATCAGTCACAGAATACAACAAGCAGCTTCGTTACATCAACATCCGTGATCACCAAGTCGAATACGCTCAGCGCTCCATCCCAACGGTGATCTTCACACTTCTTTATAGACTGGGCAAGCTCTCTGTGCTCTCAATTGGTGTACTTCCGGGTCTTGTTCTCTTTGCGCCTGTCTTTATTGCATCTAAGATCATCAGCATCCAGAAGTCGAAAGAAGCCCTTGCCGCATCCACCGTCAAGCTTCAAGGCCGTGATGTGATGGCAACCTGGAAACTACTTGTCGCCCTAGCCCTCGCCCCCGTACTCTACAACTTCTACACAGTCCTTCTCACATACTGGACCTACCGCAATCGTGCCCAAGGTTATATCCCTGACTGGGTTCCTCTTTGGGCAGTTTGGATCTTTGGGTACATTATCTTTCCAGCAGTCACATTTGCAGCACTACGATTCGGTGAAGTTGGAATGGATATTGTGAAGTCTCTGCGTCCCCTAGTACTATGTCTGAATCCATCCTCTAACAACACAGTCCACAAGCTGAGACAGAGGAGGGCTGAGCTTAGTGCTGAGGTTACCGAAGTCATAAATACCCTGGGGCCAGAAATGTTCCCTGACTTTGACTCGGCCAGAATTGTGGTTGATCCTTTCAGTACCGGTACAGGAAGTCCTTCCCCTACCCAGACCACATTCCACCGCCGAGATAGCAATCATTCTAACGCATCCGATACTGGGACACCCTCACCACAGCTTCACAAAGACCAAGGTGCAGGTGCATCGATCGGTGGTGGACCTGGCATGCATGGACATCGTCTTCCTCGCAACGAGTCTTTTGGCAATATTGGCAACATTGCTCTCTTCGCCACTCGTCCGCCATCTAGAAACAGAAGCAGGAGCAGCAGTAGCGGTGGTGCAATTGGGTCGGGAGGGTTTCCATTGAAAAGTTTCAGTACCTTGGACTCCAAGGGTAGTTTTGACGAAGTCAGTCAAAAGATCAGGGGTGCTATGAGGGAAAGAGGTCAAATGAGAAGAAGACAGAGTGAGGAGGCTAGAAGTGAAGAGACTGGAGAGGATGAGAGTGAAGGTGAGGGAAGGAAGAATATATAGATGGGTCGGGCAGAGGGTTCTTGGGGGCAGCGCGACGGGCTGCTGCAGTGTCATTAATGGCGGTGGTTTCCCGTTGTAGTGGGTCTGGAGTTCAGGAATACCATATACATGCTTTTTTTCTTTCTGAAATGACCATACTGAACAGTGCCTCGGCTTTCGAAGACATCAGAGGAGCTTTCCCACACCCCATGCACCACGTCGAGTCAACTACCAGATGTACAGTATTCCGGAGACTGAACTTCGTACGCAATGGCCTATTAGGTAAATAGGCTCTAGGTCGAAAACGGCCGAAGACGCGCACGCGCCCTTACCCCAGAAAATCCAGAAATTGGCGGTAACTTTGAAAAGTGTATCTTCAACCTTCTTTATCGCATATTGCAATTGACCAATTGTGCAAAGATGGGCTTACCACCTTGGGAGACAAGCGACAGCCAGCTGTTTGCCCTCATAACAGGTGCTAATAGGTAAGGCATAATTCGTGGTTTATTCAGCAACTAAGCACTAAAGTCGTACCAGCGGTCTGGGATTTGGAATAGCCACACGTCTCATCGACGAATTCCTCACATCTCCCTCTACACCACCGAACAAGCACCTCGTCCTGATAATTGCTACCCGCTCTCCCCTCAAAACCCGCTTCGCCATTTCTCGTCTACGAGCTCACCTTCGCAAGCTGGCAGAGTACTCTTCATTTGCGACCAAGCAGCGCAAGAAGGCAAAGGACCAGGGGGTCGAATACAAATGGCAGACAACAGTCAAGAGGGTACACTTCCTTGGTGTGGAAGTTGATCTCTGCGATTTGAAGAGCGTATATGCACTAGCGGATAAATTTCTCAATGGGACGTTGGGATCGCCAGATGCGACAACTTTTGATGGGTTGAAGCTACCCGCTGGTAGTCCTGGTACGCAGGGTTATTCGAAGGATATACAGCAGGACAGGTGGGCTCTTAGTGAGAGAGAAGACTCAAGTGGCTATATGAGGTCTTGGGGTTGGGGCTTGAGTGGGATCCGTATACCGAGACTTGATGTTGTGGTCTGGAATGCTGGGATTGGTGGGTGGACAGGAATGAACTGGCCAGCTGCAGTTTGGACAGTGTTGACGGATATAAAAGAGGCTACTACTTGGCCGGCATATAAAATAGCCAATGTTGGTGCTGTTGTCAAGTCACAGTTGGGTTTGCCTGACGCTGCGAAATCCGCAGATGGTGAAGAAAAGCAGCCGCTTTTGAATGACGAGAAAAGTATGGAACCGCCTTTGGGAGAGGTGTTCTGTGCCAATGTATTTGGCCATTATACTCTCTCCCATGAGCTTATGCCTCTTCTTTCACGTCCCGCAACACCCACCTCAAAATCCGGTGGCAAAATCATATGGGTATCAAGCATCGAAGCTCTACCTGAACAGTTTTCCGTGGATGACATCCAAGCACTCAAATCAGAAGCGCCATACGAGAGTGGAAAACGATTAGTCGATATACTTGCCCTGTCCGCAGATTTACCATCAACCCAAAATGCTTCCAAGACATTTTTCGAGTGCTCAAATAAGGCGACACCAGAAGAGAAGGAGAATGGGGCGGGTGAGAGCGTAACACTAGTAAAGCCAAAGGTCTATGTAGTTCATCCAGGTGTCTTTGCTTCAGAAATCATGCCTTTAGCTTGGATTTTGGTACGGTTCATGGAGATTGCTTTTTATCTTGCTAGATGGTTAGGTAGTCCATGGCATGCTATTGTTCCTTACAAGGCAGCTGTAGCACCAGTCTGGCTAACACTCGCTGGAGAAGAAACCTTAGAGCAGACGAATGGCACACGATCGAAGTGGGGGTCATCTACTAATAGATGGGGTGAAGAGAGAGTTCGTAAGACTGAAGTTGAGGGTTGGGGTTGGGATGGGCAAGTGGGGAGTTTGGAGGGGAGGGATTATGGAGAGGGTGTTGTGGAGCAGCGGACTGGGAGGCAGAAACATGGCGTTAATGTTACGAAGGAAGAGAGAGAGGAGTTTGAGATTCAAGGAGCGAAGAGTTGGAGGGAGATGGAGATTTTGAGGATGCAATGGAAGAAGTTGCTTGGTTTTGGGGATAAGGAGAACTAAGCGTTTGTTCGGCCGGTTCTGAACTACTTAATTGCGGTTTTGTATTAATTATAGTTCAGCATTCGATGACAGTAGAGTTATTTTGTCATTTATGGTTTTGAAATCACGACAAGCTAGTTTAACAAGAGCTAGAAATACCGCTGCATAGACAGAAAACAACTCATATCAATGCTGCCTAGCCGCCTTCAATACTACTAACTCCAGCAAAAATAACACCATAATAACCAACAAATAGCCCTCTCCATTCCCATAAACCATCCTCCTATACCTCCCCCTCCCAAAAGACTTTAATCCTAATCAGGAACCAAATTCAAATTCTCTGTTCTAACAACCAACTCCCCAAGCTCCTGATCCGAAACTCCAAAGTCAAGCTCAACAGCATACTCAGACTCAATGCCATTACCCCTACCCTCTACAGGTGCAGCTCTAACAGCCATAAGTTTCTCGGTCCTTTTCTCGGTCTGTTTCCCATGCCCTTGCCCTTGTCCTTGGGGTTGGATAGGTTGGAGTTGCTCACCACATTCAACAGCTAGAATCCTCTCGCAAACAGCTGTTACTTGTACAGCATCCCACATCCCTTCCCTTCTTCCGCCTCTTGCGGCTTTTTGCAGGAGGGCGAAGGCTTGGAGACGGAGCTGGAGGATTTTACAGTGGACTACTGTTACATAGAGGGGTATTATTATTCCGAGGTCTGAGGTAAAGGTTGTTTTTGTTTTGGGTTGAGAGGGTTTGGTTCGTGATGAGGAGGAAGGTTCATCTTCCTCGGCTGAGAGAAGAGCTCTTGTTAAGGTGATGATTTTCTGAAATTGCGTCCCGAATGCATCATCTGTGAAAAAGGGGATAGTAGTTGGATGTTCTACCTTCAATACTAATGTTATTGCACAATAATAGATTTTTAAAAGTGTTGCTGCTCGTAGATCTTTACTTGGGAGGGAGGAGACGGAGGCTTTTAGAAGGTAGGTATCGAGTGCTTCGGACCAGGTTTGTAGGTTCGTGAAACAGTTTTCCTTTAACTGGATGGCTGATTTTGTGGGGTCGATGATATTGTTGGGGCATGTTTCTGCTTCTTTTTCGGTTTGTGAATGGGATTGTTGGGGTTTGGGGAGTTTATTGTGTGGTTGGTTTTGCTGGGTGCTTGATTTTGTTGTTACTATGTAACACGTATTTGCGATTAATTTGTTGAGTCTGTGACGGGCATCATCTACACTTGAAAACTCTTGGGCTTGGTCGTCGTCATTGATTCCGCGAAGATGATTCCAGAGTGAACGTGTTACTCCGCGATTGGTAATGAAGAGACCGGCTTGTATTCCAAGGGCTGTAAAGACTGGGACGAGGATTTCCTGAAAGAGATGTGGATCGGTTAATGGGCTGATATTTCCCATCTTCCATTGATTGAGGATGCTTAGTCCGGCTTCTAGGTGGTGGGCTGCTATATCGTAGTGCCCTCGAAGACTATCGAAACATATGAAGAGGACGCATGATAATAGTAATATCTCTGGTCGTTGTTCTTTACTAGAAGACAGTTTATTGAGTTGTCTAATAGATTTGTTGTATTGTTGAAGTGCGTATAAGGAAATAGTATATCGATCTCCTTGCTTGACATTTTGGGAGGTACATTTCCTACTGAGCATTTCATGGGTTGAACCGATTGCTACTGCAATGTGACGAAGTGCTGGTTCTGAGATACAGGCTTGTAAAATTGTGTGTTCCCAGAAACTAGAGTTGAAATTGCCTGTTAGTCCTGGGGCTGTACAATTTATGAAGAAGTGGAGCGCTCTTCGTTCTTTGGTATCGCCCGGTAGACTGCTCCGAAGGGAAGTAATGATTGTATTTGTTTGAGCTAATCCTAGAAATTTTCTGGCCTCAATGGGTTGCTGTTGCTGGCAATCCAATCAGTTCATGCTGCTCTAGTAATAGAGAAGTGGACAATAAGCCACACAGCTTGAGTTCCCCGATACAACCTTGGTGATTAAGGGGTCTCTTCAAACCTCTTAGAAAAAGACCAGCATTAAGAAGGGCTTCTGGACCTTGGTAGCGAGCAATACATTTAGGACTTACAGTAACAGCCTGAGCTTTCTCAGGGATCGGCATATAGCCATCACATTTCCTGCCGGTGCTGACACATTTCACGCATGCAGGCTTTCCTTCATCGCATTTGATCTTTCGAATCTACATTTGCCTTGTTAGTTGGAAAGAGTAGTCTAAATCAGGCAGCTCTAAGCACAAAAGCATCCACCCCACACTCACTTTACACGTTAAGCACCCAGTCCTCACAATCTTCCTCTTGGGCGGCATGATTTTACTTGTCAGCCACGTTGAAAGCCTTGTGTTGGGATATGTACTCCGTACGTGATTGTGATTGTGAAAGCCTGATAGACTTCAGCTGGTTTGATGTTAGCTGTGCCTCACTCCATCCGTCCACAGCCAAAGGCCACATGCTTACAGTAAGCGAGGGCACTAAGGGGATATCTCAACCCCGAAGCGACGAATGAGATACGAAGGCCGGTTTTTAAAGTCTTGAGCCTGGTTCAAGCGGCGTTTCCTCCCCAAATCAATCCATTTTCACAGCCAAAACGCTTGGACCGAGCCCAAGACTTAAAAAACTGGCCTTCGTACTTTGTACGAAGGATAAATTAAACAAACTTAAGCCTAGTCCGTGCACTCTAAATAACATTAAAATTGTATAAATTACCTCCATTTCTAATAGCAATTGTAATAGCAATTAAGCTCTATCTATGAAATTTATTGCCTCCCTTATCATCTAAAATCCTCTAATTACTCTCTATTTGCTTAGAAACCTAACCCTTTATTGTATCTTAATCTATTTTAT
>JAJONI010000392.1:0-25546 GCA_022190145.1 Pezicula rhizophila
GGTAGCTTACTAGAGTTGAATAATTTGCTAGAAGTTGAGTACCTACCTAGCTTAAGTATCTAACTTACCGTTATTACCATACTCGTCTTAACTTATTTAATTTCGACCAGGGATCTACAAATGTATCACAGCGTAGTAATCTCATCACATCACATCTTCAGTATTCAAACATCTCTTAATTATCAACCTATAGCCATTAAATCGTTTACATAATAGCCATTCATCTTTACAGAAGCCTCGTATTTACTTGCCCCGCTGTATTCACAAGTCCAAGCCCAAGTCTACCCATGCTTACGTCCTAACTCCAACGTCAAAGTGACAATTAACAGTCCTTTGTCAATGAGACAGAACTCGCTCTTGCAATGCAACCAGGAACCAGCAGCCAGCAGCCAGCAGCTTTTCTTTTCTTCAAAAGAACAAGAGCTGCATATATTCCAATCTCCATCATTAACTCTCTCGAATCCGCCTTAGAGCCTCTGGAAGCAAGGAACCTTGACCAAACTAAGCTTCCTACTCCGTCCGAAAATAACGGGGAGACCATTGCACTCCATTCCGAGATACACTCCCCTTCATATGTCATATCCGAAACGGACATCCCACTACATAGCCCACCTTGACTCATCAATCCTTGATCTTCCAAAACCCACAATCCACAATCAACAACAACTACCCACCCTATTCTACCCCTTCCCCAAAGCCGTAACACTAACACTAACCTTACTAACCCCACCACTAAACCTCCACCTCTCGTCCCCATCATCAAAATCATCACCAAGTCGACTCCCACTCCTACTCTTACTCCCACCCCTAACCCAACTACTCCCGCCGACACCACCGCCACCCTCACCACCACTACCACAACCACCGTCACTTAGCTTTCGACCCCGACTCCTCTCCACCTCCAACCGCCCAACATCAACACTCGAAACCTCATAACTCTTCCGAACCATAACACCACCACCCAACCCCATTTCTAAATCCGCAATATCACCAGTAACACTCCCAATCCCCTCAACAGGAACCCAAAACCCCTCCCTTATCTCAGGCAGAGCAGCACTCACGATCAAGTCTGGATCATCCTGATGATGAGCCTCTAAATCTCCTTCTGTTTTCCGTACTCCGATCCCATCTTTGAGACCATGATTCGGCTTTCCAATACTTGATTGTTGTGGTTGTTGGATCGTGTTGGCGGAGGGTTGTGGATTCGGCGGTAATGCTTTCGTAGTTGGGGGGTTGGCTATGTATGGTGAATTTGAGGGATTGGGATTCGTGTTTAGATCTGATTTCGATTCGGGTTTCGGTTCGGGCTTCGATTGTGATTTCAGTGTTGATTTCGGTTCTGATCTTGATTTCCATGTCGACCTTGTTGTTGACGTTACTTCTGTATTGTTGTTCATAGTGGTCATGTTTGTAGTAGTAATGGTACCCAAAAGCGTGAATTCGGATACAAGTTCATAAGGATTAGGTGGCTGAGGAGCATGTTTATTCATTTTATCTATGGTACCGCGATAGAGTGTTCGAATGTGATATTTCGAGTGCGACCAGAATTTGTGGTTGACTAATGGTGGGAGGATGGGGAGGGTTATGCAGAGGACTCCGATGAAGGTTTCGCGGACGCCCCTATTGGGTGGAGAGTTATTGACGATGTTCATGTCTTTGGTTAAAGAAGTGAAAAGGTTGTGAACGAGGGGAGTGGGGGGGACGGTGGCTTACCACCGGTTTATAGTGAGTGCTGAAGGATGGGAACCTAGCGTTACAACTACTCGGATTATCGCTGCCGTGATAACGAACACTCCGGAGCAGAGTAGGAGGAAGATTATGATTTTTCTGTTCGATGGGGTATGTTGTTAGCTATGTGGCTATGTGCTGTAAAGATTACTCGTAACATATGCGAGTTTAGTTGATATAGAGAGACAAGAGGGGTGGATGGCATCAAGTGAGTGACTCAAGTACGTTGAGTTGCTAGGATTCATGACTTCAAGAACGGATTCATGAATTAAGCGATTGAAGAGCTCGTTGGTACAGAGCCAATTGAATCACCAAGAATGGCTATAATTTGTATCGGGGCAGTTGAGTAGACCACCCTTGATATCTTTATCGACAGGACTTGGGGTGGATGCATACCGTTTTATCTCAACTCTCAGTTTCCAAAGGAGTGGCACTGGTATTGCTAAGATCTGAGCTACAAAGTCAGAGCTATTCAAGGGGAGTAATGAAGGAGAAATATTTACAGCCATATCTGTACTGTGGTTATATTAGCTACTATTTTAGACAAGATTGTTCGGCGGGAGAAGCTTACAGGACATTTAAGACGACAGTAGTAACGAAGTTCTGGATCTTCAAAGTGCAAGTCTCTTTAGTATGTGATTAGCAAAAGTTTCTCACTTCAATATATGCTGTGGGTATACATACTTCCTGGGTCTGGTACGACTCTGTTGCAGAAATTAAGCACGTATTTTCCCTGAAGGTCGAAAAGGAGTAGAGATACTCACTGCCAATTCTTATGCGGCGGCCAGCATCCAAAAGTAATCTGAAATCGGTATATTAGAGTTCGTTCAAAGTTCCGATAGCAACCAACAAGAATTCCCACTTACTGTTAGAACAACAACTATATACGACAGCCCACAAACAAGACCGAGCCACTTGACAACTTGGTGTTGCCAAAGACCCAGACTTGGAACACGTTAGCTTGAAAGAATTCTCTAGTTCTGAATACGCAAGGAGATCCAAAACACATACGTTAAGCGGTGGAAAAAGAAAAGCATTTGCCCCTTCATACTCCATATCAGAGCCGTATATGAGTACCAGGCAGCTAGCTGTTCCCGTGAACCGTATGTGAATGTGGCGATTTCAGATGGCGTTAAAGCTATATCGACTTAGTAATTGCTTTCCTCTCTGCTTCAGTAATGCTTAAAGGAGCGAGCAATTGAATGCAAGCCCTTGAAAGTGTAAAGTGAGTTGCTCAAATCGACTAAGTTAACCCCGGTGCCCAACCCAACTAAGTTGCCCAAACAAAGTGAGTTACTCTTTAAAACTGTGCTCGAAGACAGCCAAGCCGTTCCCAACCGTCAAGTCAAATTCCGGTTCTGACTGGATTCTATGGCGAAGTATTGATCATACGTTTAATTCATGAACCCGTTTCCGCACCATAACTGGAGTAACTGACTTGAGTAGCTCACTTAAGTAACCCATTTGGATAGCTCGATACTATGCGTGGAGGAATTCATAAACTTGGGTGGTTTAAGACGCCGAAAGTCTCACAAGCATTGGCTCTGCTCTTAGAAATTCATCACATACCTCGAGTCCGCTGAATAGCAGCAGCCTCAACATTCGTCCCCGTATGATCTTCCACTTCGTAAGCAATGGAACTTATCAAACGAACCAACCACCCAGTCGAAGACAAGTAAACTCACAGATAATGTGAACTGTTCCAGCATCCATGGTCAGGAAAGCCAGAACTACAATCGCCATAAAATCATCTCCCTGAAATCCTCGAAACCCCACGATGCGAATTCTGACTGCAAAACGTGTCATAATGATGGCGGCGCCAATACCATACAAAGTCCATACTTCCGGAAGAAACTAAAAGGATATGTCAGTGTTGGTCTTCTGTTGGAACCCGGGTTTCAAACGTCTTCCGGATGTATGTACCTTTGGATCTTGCTCAATTAATGACATGTTGGGCAGAATGAAAGCCACAGGATTTACACGAGGAATACTTTTTGACGAATTGAGGTCTGGCTGGGGATGTGGGTACCAAAAAGAAGAAAGACAAAACATACTTCGTAGTCTCCACAGAAGCACTAGCAGGGGGTCATGTAGCCCGGTAGGGCAAACAGTCACGCAGGTTTTACAGAGTACTTACTCACTTCCATCCAAACTACAAATGCCATAAAATGCGCCCTCAAATCCCAACGCATGGCATAGAAATCATCCCTACGTCAGCCAATTGCCTTGCTTGGAAATCGCTCCAGGAGCATAGTTCCCGTCAAAGCGTGCATCGAGTGCTTATCAACAGACACATGGTGGTTCGACTTCAAATACCAGTAGTCAAATCACCACTACTCATACACAGCTGCATCAGGCACAGACCATATCGCCATGTGGAAATAAGAGTATTAAGTCCAAACGACAAGAACACCGGTTGTTTGCTACCTTCATCACGAACTGTGAAGGGCACTCTTCCATGTTAGATTCCAGATTCCTTCATCCTCCTCCACCCACTGTTGCAAGCCGAAAGAGAATATAAAGGGTGTGTACAGCCTGGAGGACTTTGGACCATCTTTCGAATAATTGTGTAATAAAGCTGATGAATAGCGAGTATTTCGGTCACCATTACTCGCCAAACTTGTACTACCGGCTACATCATTGTATATAAACATGGTTATTCCTTGTCCTTAGGGAACTTTGAAGATGATGCGTTAACCGAGACCTGGCATGAGGGGTAGCGAGTTGTCACTGCGACGGACATAACTTACGGAGTATATGCTATTCTATGGGCATCTTTGCGAAGTAATCAGTTTAGGGAACTCGTGTTGCAGGATTTTTCTTGCTATTTAGCAAAATAGAATAGAAATAATTAAAGTAGAAAGCTTTGATATTTTAAAATATGTATCGAACTGAATAGCTAACTGCCGGACGGAGACAACTACCATTCTGAGACCAAAGAAAGTTTGAAAGACGTAACCATACATCGAATAGCGTCTAGGCTGGGCAATGTACAGTGTTATTCATACTTTGGTCTCCTGATACATGTACGATGCTAAGAAGGACATTTCTCGCTGGTCATTTCAACTCTGGTAGCTCTCAATCAGTCATGACTTTTTTTTTAAACTGACCTGATTTGAGTAGATAACATACTTGTTTTCAACCCGAAGTACTCTAAAATTCACTTCATTTAAATGACCCATTTGACTTAGGTTAACTTATGTTGAATTTAGTGAATATGTGGGAATAGCTATGTGGTTGCCAACTATAAGTAAACTCTTCTCTCACACACTAGCTTCCATAGAGAACATAGAACACGGAACACAATACAAGTATATTGCCAGCCACATGTTGCTGCTGCCCACATTGCTTCCCATTCAACAACTTACGCACCTCACTTGATGTTTTCCTACCTCACACAGTGAACTCAAAGCAGCAAATCCTTATCACATGGCCTGCGTCAAATATCAATCGCTGCACCGTACATGTATCAGGAGCCATACTTTGCAAGGCAGGGTTTGAGGATGACAGAAATATTATTTAGCTGCAGTCTTTCGAGGTTCCCGTCGCCCATGTGAAGCTCCCCTTCGCCGGTGAAGCGTCCGTCTCCTGGAACGGATAGACCTATTGCCGACGATTGCCAGTAATTGATGCACAATTCAATCATTAGATAGCACAATTTGGACATATTGACTTAGACTAAGGTATTTAGACAGTCAAGTTTCACCTTCTTTCATGGCCATATTCAATTGCAAGGTTGGAACTGAAGACATCTCTACATCGCTCCTACCGAACGAGACGTAGAGAGGTTCCGGAACGGATAGACCTATTGCTGACGATTAGTACTTGGTATGTGTCCTCGTAACAAATACTCCGCAAGCAACAGAGTTTATTGCTTGAAGGCAACGAGGAAGCTGACATTATTCAAGAGCCGCTTAGCAATCAAACAATTAAATACCTGGAATGTCACACAACCTGTCATTTCCTCAGAGATGAAGTATGGTATGGCTTGTTGGGTACGGTATGACTTTCTTTGTAGGAGACTATTTTGATCATGGCTATTGACATATAAGGGATGTTTTATTCAAATCAGGTGAGCTGTTCAACCAAGTGAATCACTCGAATCTATCTCGTATGCCAACATAGCCATAACCAAATGACCTTTTGCAACACGTAGACCGAGACTGTTCGACTCAACACCCGTAGAGTCATCCATCAGGTTGTAAGCGCTCGTAGGCTGAGCAAGATGAGTAATGCTGACTTCTTCATCTTCACTGTGATTGTGCCTCGGCGTCCTCTTCTTGACGCTCACAACCCCAAGAGCCGCCGGAGTTGAGGGCAGAGCACACCACTTCTTCGAAGTTCTGGGCTCAGTAGTCACTCACTCTTCCTGGCGCGCGGCCAGGCTGATCGAGGATACAAGGCTGGGACAGGGAGCAGCATTTCAGCCTTATTCTCAACGGCTTTCTTCTTCCAAGAAGACAAGGAAGACAGATAGACATCTGCACTCACATGTATCCGCAGGTACCTTATGGCCTTCCGATACTGTACCTTTAACAGTGTCCTGCCTGCCTTGGGAGAGTAGAGACAAGGCACAGTGTCAAGGCTGTAGAATGTCGTCCATCATCGCGCCAAGCCACTATCCCCTCCCCCCCTTTCCCCCTCATATATGTACCTATACCGCCCTCGTGGCTCCTGCATGGAAAAAAAGCTCCCAAGCCATGTCTTTGGAACCAAGCTAAGAAGTGTATTGGCAGATGTAGGTAGGAAGCCAGGGCCAACTTGAAGCGTAGCGCTGAGATAGGAGCTATGGGGGATCAGATAATGTGTATTAGAATGGTCTTGGATCGGTCTCCTTGTTCGTGACTGGAGGATTGAGTGATCGAGATGCGAAAGTAAATTTTACATTATGATCTGCTGCGGCGGGTGTAACGTGCCTTGTGGAGAGCCTTTTGGATAGTTGAGAAGGCTTAGACGAGGCTGCGCCCGGGGGCAGTGTACCCCTTAGGAACCAATGAAAGGTCTGACACGTGATGGAGTGGCGAGCTACCCCTCAACGTCTGACGTCGAAGGGAAACATATGGCGAAGATTCAGGGACACAGGGTTGCAGTGTTGCACTGTTGCAGGCTTAACACTCCAATTCTTTGTCTATTTCCAATGTATGTGTGTATGTTAGGCTGACCTCTAGGCAAATAAGGGCCTCGTCTTTGGGGTATAGCACCAGTCTGCAATACCTTAAGCCACAAAAACTCATATGGAAGAAAGAGTTTGTATAAAGCTCAACCAACATTCCTTCTCTATCTTCATCATCAAATTCACACAACTACCAACAGAAACAATCGCCAAGTGATAATAATAACAACTCTCCAAACAACTACTCCAAACAACCACTTCAACCTTCTTTGACTCATACTACATGCCACACGCAGTATCCTCAGCGTGGTCATTAACACCACTCGATTCAACCATGCCTGCAGACCTGTCTTCAAATTCGAACCGCCGTTCACTATTCGGCTCTATTCGCAAGCTTGGTCGCAAGAATAGCAACTCTTCAACCACAAGCTCCACAACAAGATCTATTGCATCAGATGCTCCAAGACCGGGAAGTCTACAAGTCAACACTTCCTCAGGAATCATGGGCCGGAGAAGTCCAAGTCCAAATCCTCTATCCAACCCCTCTCCAGCAACAAGAAGACCTGGTAAGTCGCTTGCAACAGCTCTTCGAAATAGTTGTGCTAACAGCTGTTCAGATCGCCCGGGCATGAACGCATTTACAGTACCATCCAACGAACCACCGCCAGCATACACTCCATCGCCAACTGGCCCTTTACCCGCAGAGCTTCCTTCTCCAGTTCCAGTCTCTTCTCTCCCAGCAGCTGCAGTACCAGACTACACAGTCCAACCTGCAGGCAGCGGTGAATCACCCTACTCTTTCCTTCAAACGTTCGATACGACCCTATTAATTGATGACTCCGGATCTATGGCCGGCCGCTCGTGGCGTGAGGTTGCACAAGCCCTCTCCACAATAGCACCCATAGTTACCCAATTCGATAGTGATGGTATTGACGTCTACTTCTTGAATCATAAATCTACAGATGCCGGGGTTCCCAACGAGGGTATTGCACCCAGCGGCTATAGAGGCATTAAGCGCGCTGCTACCGTTACAGAGATCTTCGAGCGGGTACGACCTCAAGGCGGTACCCCAACTGGTATCAGAGTACACAATATATTGAAACCATACCTCGCAAGAGTCGAAAGCGAGATGGCTGCAGGCCGCGAAGTCAAACCTTTGAACCTCATTGTTCTTACAGATGGTGTTCCCTCTGATGACATAGAATCTGTTCTTCTTTCTGCAGCCAAGAAGCTTGATAAGCTAGATGCACCACCTTTCCAAGTTGGAGTTCAGTTTTTCCAGGTTGGCAATGAAGAAGGCGCCAAGGAGGCATTACAAGAGCTTGACGACGAGCTTAGCGAGCTTGTTGAGGGTGGAGTTCGGGATATGGTTGACACCGTTACTTGGACTGGCGGGGCTGCTGCCTCTGAGGGTGGTGTTGGCTTGACTGGTAATGGCATCCTCAAGGCCGTTCTTGGTGCCGTTGTTAAGAGACTTGACCGCAGACGAGCAAGTGGAGAAGTCACAAGGTCATAAGCTGTACGATTAATTCAGCCATTCGGCGATACGCTCTTTTTCGTTGTACATTTTCTTCCGTTTGTACATTCTTCTTTCACACCACTTTTGGGCAGAGGTTCTGGTGGTTCTAGTGGTTCTGGAGTCTCGGTCTCCTGCATTTTAGATATGGAGTTCACGGTGGTTAATTTCGCATGGTTCTTAGACTGAGAATTGGAGTTTTGATCCCGGGAAAGGATACCCTAGGTGTTATCGATAGAGAATAATGTCACGAAGAAGTGGGCCCTCGTAGGCCTTCTCTGACCCTCTAATTGCTATAATTTTACCTTCTTTTTAATACCCCATACTGGCCTCGATTTTCCTCCGTGACAAATAATCTACCACTTCCAATTTTCTCAAATGTTTGCTTTTCAGTGAGAACCTTCCAACGCATCTACGATGAATCTACCCACATGCAGGCATACCCTAGAATTTCAAGGGAACTATCCAAAGTAAGACTCAAAAACTTGTACAATACTATAATTGACATTTAACATGAGTTATATGACGTGCGAGCCTCTCCGAGCTCATCGCTTTGCGATGTAAGTTACTCTCCTCAGAGACCATATCAAAATCCTCCAATTAACCAGCCAATAACCTCCAAAACATACCCCTCAAGAAATCATCTAAGTCATTACATTAATCACCATACCCCTGAGCATTATAAACAAAGTCTACAGCGGTACAAAAGCATGACTCCATTCTTAGTCTCTAAACCTCAGAACACAACTTGAAAGTAATAAGGAAACGGAGAGGATTAGGATTGTAGAAGTTGTACTGCCTACTGTTGAGACGGAGTTACGTCGTTAGGGAGATGATCCGGATGATCATAAGGCTCATTATCCTGAGGCTATGAGTGTGGAGGAGGGAGTTTATGGCGGATTTGAGGAGCGGGGTAGAGGGGGATGATGGGAGACTATTGGGGCGGATGTTAGGTTGGGGGGTTGTTGAGAGGTGAGAGGATATTTGGATTTTCTGTTGGTGAATGGGTGGTTGTTGATTATCTGGGGCTCATGTCTAATAATTGAGCTATTACAACCGCCACAAAACTTGTTCAAGATTCAAAGGGAAGATACAGCGGTAGCTATCAAATTCATTCTCGAGCATCCGGCACGACGTATGAATGAAAGGAGATGGAGAAGACTGGTCTACTGAAGAATCATTTGGGGTTGTTGGTTTGAGGCTTTGAGTTGCCGAGATATTTGGGGTAATTCAAAAACCAATCTGTCGATAGTATACATATCACAGCACAGTCACACAACGAGAAGCTAGAATTTGGTGGGACAAGTCCTCTGATATTTTTAGTCAACGCAAGGAAAAGGGGCAAGGGGGAAAACATTGTGTGAATCAACGAGTGAAGCAGTGAAGCCACCCGAGATATCTGTCCATCTCCGCCAATTAACCATGTAAAGCTCGCATCCTCCATCTTTGACCCAGGGTACATGGGGTAATTTGAACCGAAAAGAAGTGACGTGGTGTTGTACAATGGGTTGGGGATTTCGGACGCCTGAACAATGCATGTTAGTTTTGGATAGTCTAGAGTTGGATTGTGTAGACTTACAAGAGATCGATCTCATAAAAAAGAAAAGTAAAAACTTGTAGTCGCTCCATCTGAGTGAAGAGCAAATCGTATCACTGACAGATTATGGTATGAAGATCTTCTTGCCATCGAAGTGTTCTTGAATGCCATAATAAAAAGTTGCCAACGGCAGAATGCTTTTCTCAGAAAGAGAAGCAAAATTTGAGAGCATATGAGTGCGTCTGGAACCGTTCGGAAGCCATGTGAACTCGCTGGTCAATTCCAATAACTATGTTGTATGCAAGTCGAAGAATGACATCAAGGTCGAGATGAAGAGGGCTTTGCATAAATGTGCAAAAACCATATGCTCGTGACGACGATGTAAGCGACGAGTCTTAGTACGAGAAATAAGAATGTGGTCGCCCTTATTGGCCAATTCGAAAAAGCAGATAACGGTTCGCAAAAAAATAATCAAACAATGGGGAAGTATGCGAGGAGAATTGACCACCCAGGCTTGGAATCAGTATGGCGTTGTAAAGTACCTTCTGTTCAGTTCGAAGTGAAAAGACTCGCGAAAGTTGAGGCGCTTTGAAGGAGCTATCTGTTCATGACATGACGAGAACATTGGCTTTATGGAGATTCTTTACTTGGATGCTCCTGCCAGTATCGTCTCTCATCGTGATAACTGGTGTGATGATCAACTTTAGTCGTACCTGGTCGATCTGCAGTTGATATGGGTTCTTGCCATAAGCGTCTCTAGCATGCATGGTTGCAGCACCGAACTTGCTCGACGTATCGGGGAAGAAGATCTGGAATGACATGCGGGAAGTGTGCATCTTCGCTGAGAGGTCCCATGCAAGGATGATAATTGCACCAAGATCTTTGCCAGCAGAAGCACGTGATGCATTCATATTGAGAAGTGGTCCAACTTTATCACGGACATTCTTGGAGTGTCGTGTGAGTCTCTCAGAGCGGAAGTTGGTGTAGTCTGTAGACGCAACGACATTTTGGATACAGGAAGACTGTCGGTCTAGGAGAGATTGGCGTTCTGCAGTAGCAAGACCTGGTGAAAGTTAGCATATGAAAGAAAACTAAAGGTTAAGTTACTTGCCTCTCGTTTCAAGGCTGTGCTTGACCATATCAAGAGTCATTGCAACCTCGGTGTTGGCTTCCTTCCATGCGCTCACCTCAAAAATCTCTTCCGTGAGGTATGTAACCACTATGCGCATGATGAGCCATTTTCTTGTGTGCACGCTAGCAAGAAGAGCCAAGGTATGCGTCGCTGCATCCTGGCGTTGCGAGGGAAGAGGGTAGGACAACTTGAGCATATATTCCCATAGCTCCATCAATGCGGGTTGGTCGGAGTGAGAAATGGCTTGGTCATTGACAGGATTTGGCACACAAGAGTATGTAGATACCCAGCCCTCAATTAAAGAGTAAATCTTAGTCAGAACATTAATATATCCCTTCGCCAACTCCTCTGGTGACTGGTGTACTACCAATGCTGTCTGCGCATCTCCGCCGGGTTCAGTAATATGTGGACGCCTAAGGGGAGGGACAATGAAATGATTGGCAGATGCTCGTCCAGTAGGCAATTTGGGAAACTTCCTCATACTCGCTGGTTCGGTTGGGATCAGTCGGTGTTGCGGTGGTGCCATCAAGACTTTCCTAGACCCCTCGGAAGATTGATGCGGTGTATTGTGAGGCTGGTTTGGAGACGGAGTGCTGGCCGTGTTTACAGCATTGTCATGTCCGCGGTGATTTCCTGAAGGAGTATTGTAGGGATCGCGAGTTTGTGAGGATCGTTGGCTTGATGTCTCCATCCATATTGATCTCTTACCAGATACTTGTTCCTCTCGCATACGCAATTGCTGACTCTGGTCCAGGAGAGCTCTCTCGAGTTTCTGATTTTGTTGCTCTGAATTTTTATACAATTGACGAAGTTTTTCATGACTCTCCTTTGTTTTCAGCCGCAATTCTGACAGCTCCCGGGTCATTTCTTCACGGGAGTCTCGCATATTGGAAGAGGTATCCCGTAGCTTACCCTCAAGGGTTTGTAACTGGATTTTAAAGTTGTCGCGGTCCTTCTTTGCACGGCTGCATTCATTAGCTAGTTCATAAAGCGCTGTCTCGTGCTCGTCGCCAATGGAGCGGAGTTCTTCAAGCCATCTCTGTTGAAGTTGGCGGGGGATCGTCGTGGTTTGCTGGATGCTGCGTACAACACTTTGTAACTTTGCCTGCAACTTGGCAGAGTTTGCGCCCTAGAACTGTTAGAGGAGCTAATGCGAAGTTTCGGACAATACTTACAGGGAATATGTCGCTAGATTGAGATGTAATACTAGACGACGAAATTGAGCCAAAAACGCTCAATGAAGGAAGAGGGGCCGTGTTTGTAAGGGCAACCGTCGTTCCTTGCCTAGTCCTAGACGGTGGTTGAAAAACTCCTTGCGGCTGGAAGAATGCTTGTCCTTGAGATTGCTGGCCATCTTGGAACGTGACGGTCTTTTGGCGAGCTTGAGGCTGCGGTTGATTTGAGAACGAACCTTGAGTGAATTGATGAGTCTCTCTTTGCTGGTGGCCATCTTGATGACTGAGATTCATACGGTCACTGAAGCTCAACATATTCATTGATTCCACAGCGCTTTTTATGTTCCTGGTAGGTGTGGGTGATACAATTGGCGTTGCTGAAGACCCCTTGGTTCTACCGAGAGTGTCCAGAGCCTCCATAAGACCGGACTGATATCCCTCGGACTTGGATGGCGGTCTCGAAGACATCTTGATGGGTAGACTTGAAATCCTCTTTGCTAAATAGAGGCTGTTTTTACTTAAGTTGCTAGCAGTTAGCTGCGCGACTTGCTTTTGTTCTGGTCCCTGCTGAAATCAGTAAGCCCAGTTTTGAAACAAGACCTGAGATCGTTCAGAGCTCATATGACAGCAAGAGATATGACCGTGTCTCTGACTATTGGTTGCTGATAATAGAGGAAATGAGGGGTGACAGATCGAGGGGAGGTGGAGGTGGAAGAGAAATGGAGAAAAGGTTGTGGGAAACGCGCTTTCAACTTCCCATATGTAGAGGCTGCCCTAAGAACCAGCCAACCAGAAACGGTCAAGCAAGCGAGGCTCAAAGCTGATAGAAAGGCTAGAGAAACAAAAGAGTGAATGATAAATACATACTAAACCTTAGTTAGTAACTTTCCTTGCACATATGCATAAGAATGGAAAGAAGCCAGGTCTCTTACCAGATTCACCACATTCACTGGATTCACCAGAATCAACCTTTAATACAGTCCAGCTACCTTGTGAAGATGATGGGGTGATGATACGAACATCATCATCCTCTTTGTCGGCCAAACTCCAGTTAGAAGAAGGTGGCTTTGGTGCAGGTCTGAAAGACCGGTAACTGCCATACCCTTCATTTGAAGCACCTATGTATTATAGTAAGTAAAAGTTCTTTATGTTCATTTATAGCACACAAGACAACAATATATCCTGCCATCCTCTGGAAACCCTGATGCTGCGTGAGTTTGCCCAGGTGTGGCCAAGGAGATGACTGCTGGTTTCCACATCTAGCCTCCAGTACCAGTACATGGTATAGTCCAACTTCAATATACCTAGAGGCAAGTGCCATTTGTTTTAAATTCCTAGCATACTCCAGATTCTTCTGGGGGGAGGAGGGAGAGTATGCCCTAAGCTATGGGATGTGGTAGTTGTAGTCACGTGCCATTAAGGTCACATAACTGGAAATTCATGAGAGAATCGTGTTGTCCAAGCAAAATATTACTTACTTGACGACTTCCGAAGGCGATTATTTTCAGCCATGTTTTCTGTAGCAGATATGTTAGCATGTTTGCGGCTGGTAGAAGCATGAACAAAGAACATTATAGTAGCTTGAAGAACGCAAAAGCTTGCTCAAGAAGACTTATTCCAAAAGGGCAAGTTGCCCATTATTATGATCCGTCACTTGAAACGAAGATAACACTAAATGCAATATATAATTTTTTGTTGGAGCATACAAGTGGAGTTAAGGTGCAAAAGTTGTCAATGCCAAGAGCCGAACAGCATGTAGGTTTCTCAGCTGCCCGACAAAGACCACTTAGAACCTTGTCTCTTCTAGAGCATCAAAGTTGCAATGGACATGACTAATTCATGTGACATGTGGGAACTGCAGACTGCAAAAGCAGGTTCCGTATACTTAACAAACTTGATTAAGAGAAGAATATCAAGGAAGGGCTGGATGGGCAAAGGGTCAGTTGCAACCCCAACTGGCACGTCCAACTAGAAAATACCAGGGGGCCACAGGAGCGATTACGTTCTGGAGAAATTTTGTTGATACCAGAAACCACAAGATGTGAGAAGGTTCTGAGGTCTGAGTAAATTCAACAAGCCACTTGGTATGAATCTTGCTCTGGAATCTGGGTATGGAAGTGGACTTCCACTTAGTGAAGTCTTAAATGGAAAGTGTCTAGAGACACCAACACATCATGAAAGCGAGAGCGGATATCCCTAATATCAATGAACTCAGTGATATCCGCGATACCCGCAGAGAAAACCGAAATTGTTGGTAAATAATCAACAAACTCAACAAATTCGACGATGTCCGCGAGGCTCGCGAATAAAACCGAAAATGTTCTTAACTTATCAACAACCTCAACAAATTCGATGATGTCCGCGATGTCCGCAAGCAAAACCGAAAGTGCTAGCAAGTTATCAACAACCCTAACAATTCAACGATGTCCGCGATGTCCGCAAGCCAAAGCCGAAAGTACAGGTAAGTTATCAACAACCGCAACGATGTCCGCGATGTCCGCGATGTCCGCGAACAAAACCGAAAGTGCTAACAAAAAGAATGAAGAAAAAATATGAAGAAAAATATGAAGGAAAATATGAAGGAAAATATGATGAAAAATATGACATACCTTTGTCAATAAAAGAAACTTCCTCTTGAAAATACGGAAGCCTCTATAAAGACCTAGAGAACTGAGTTCAGTATCTAGGAGCCTCTCTGGAGACTCTAAACCGACAATGTTCTTGAAGGTTCCAGCTGGGATATAGAAAGTCGACGAGGTTTTGAAGGACAATGACACCAACGTGTCAAGACAGAATGAGTTCCTGATACTTCGAGAGTAATACATCAGCAGAAAGAACCTCTTTTGTTGTTGTGAAGCGGATTGGGAATGTTCTCCTGGCTAGAAAGCCCGCAGCGGTTGATGCTTTGATATAGATCTCTACACCCGCCTCAATGACTGCCGCCTCTTCCAGCTAGCATCAATGAACCAAGTGGAGATCTATTGCAATGAAAGAAAGGATGGTGTCACGTACCTTTGAGTGTGTCAATGTCGCGGAAGATGGGGAACTAGTGTTCGCTTCGCTGAGGTCGATAGGCGGTTGGAATGTCCAAATAGATCTTCCGCGACTGGATGAGTGCTACAGGTCCGAATGGCACTCGTTGGAGAACCGGAGAAGATCTATGATGGTCTTAATACAGATCTTTGTATGCTCCAATACTTGTAGTGGAGTTTATAAAGAAGTCTTGACGTGGTTATGAGAGTTTGTGATGTGGTAGTTGTTGTGATCGTTGTCGGGTTCTGGACTTGAGAGGTTTTTGGAATATGTTTATGACTAGTGCCAAAACAGCGCCCGCCGACTCAGCGAGCAAACAAGCCAAACGACTGAATAGAGTCATGGGAATGGAGCTAAGCTATTGTTGATATTTTGGGATTTTGTGGACTTCTTCGACTTTATATCAAAATCCAACAGGACAGATACACGACCTCATTGAACTGTAGCATGAACTGTCTGTTACTACATCTAGCTGAAGCCGCAGTACTAATTGGAGGGATTTAGAAAGGCCTACGTGCTACCATGGACTTTATGATATCAACAAGACGAGTTTGCTCGGCAGTTTTGGTGGTTGGCTTTTGGTTTTTGAGGGCAGTTAGCACACCCGGTACGTATCGTTGCTCTATTCTCTGTCCCTAGGGGGGACTGTACTTGAATCATTGATCCAGGAGGTATCAAATAAGTCAAAGAATCTAAACTAAATATGCCTACTCCACTTTGAGCACCATGGCTAATTGCAGGAATAGGTCTATTTCCAGAAAGAATACCGAACGTGGAGGAGATCCTAGAGCACCCAGACACTGATCAGGATATGATTCAATGCATATTGACCTTATGGCTAAACTTCGAGAGTATGGTCCTAGATCTGGAGTGGGACTTGACGATATTCGAAATCGAAGAGGAGCAGAGAGACCGAGAATGGCAACGGCGCCAGCGGGAGCATGCACTACGACGGGAACGTTCTCCCAGCCCACAACCAGTTGATGAACTCCTCTCGTGGGAGGCTATGAGAGATCGAATGTACAACTCGCAGTCAATGTCACTTGAGCTGCTCCGTGCTAGTTCTATTCGATTGCCATTACTCTCTCCCCAGCGTTTTGACGACTCCTTTATTGCAGCTAGTCGTCGTGGAACATTTGCCGAGCTCAACGAGGATTTGTAATATCGCACACACCTAAATATACTGAAACTCCATCGGAAGGCCTTCGGGCAGGAGCTACCAATCCTCTCCTTCTCCTCACCCCCCTCATTCTTATTCCTTCACCACCACTTGCTGCAACTCCATCGGAAGGCCTACGGGCAGGAGAAATAACAACTGTTTGAGTAGCGCCGCCAATGACAGCGATAATGACAACGGCAACAACGCAGGACAGGCAATAAATGAGTTATGCTTGATTATGTAGCCCTAGTAATAGATGTATGACCAAAGAAGACTTCTGAACTAGGTACGAAGTACAGCGACCCCTTATGCTAAGCGAGGGTTCAAAGCTTGTTTGGCTCTGGATAACTAACTTGATTTGGATAACTCAAAACAAGTTGGCTACTCACAACAACTTGTTAACTCAGTTACTCAGACTAATTGCATAACTTAGAGTAGTCTAGTTACCCAAAACAACCCAATATAACTCAAACCATGATTACTCAAATTAGGGTATTATTTAGTACCAAAAATGTTCTACCCTTTAATCATTCAGTTGCGAACACAGTAATCCAACCTATGTCTTTGGCAGGGATCTGTAATGACCTCAGTCAGAGGCCTACTATGGCTTTCACTGGGTAATACTTAAGATTCTGTGCTTCTCGACCACCATGTCACACTTAATGACACCATGGAGCGCAGCATATTAATCACGAGTATTACTTAAAAGTGGGAAAGAAAGTATCAAGGCAGTATTTATTTCTTTACCAGACTACCTAAGAGTAACACCATAAATCAAGTGAAAGGAATAAAGTCTGGCGATCAATCATGCAAATTAGACTAGACTCCGATTACTGTAACAAAAAAAGGGCCAATTTATGTATATGCGTGGGATGTGTGCAGAGAGACCAAAGTAGTGCTGAGAAATGAAGGCCCCTATGTGTAATCAGTGATATCAAAGTTGAGTAGGGGTTGATCGTTCTTGAAAACCACGACCATTTGAGGGTGCTTTGCTGGGCCTGTGGGTAGAAATCAGCGAGGTTCTCTAGACGATTGCGTACTCGTAGCGTTTTAGTGGGTTGTAAGGCAAATTTGAGGGCGACTCCGAGGTATATATGTGGTTATGGCGTTCTGTATATTCGATACCAGACGATGGTGCTTGTCGAAAGCGAGGGAACTATGCAAGCAGTCATCTAGAAATTGGTCAGTCTATGTCAACAACATGGTCAAGGACAACATACCAGAAACGACCCTAAAGTCCAGAGTAAGGGGGCCATGATTAGCGTCTTATATAGCCTTTGTGCGTGAGAACAAACTGCTGTAGACCGCATCCACAACAGGCGTAGCGCTGATCATCCGACCACCAAAATATCTGCCGTTCAGGCCCTTAATAGCGTTTTCTCCTCCTTGAACTCGGTCGAACTTCAGGTAGATATCGCCCTGGGAGTTGGGATCTAGAGCAATGTGAACAACATGGCCATATTTCTCTTCTGCTTCTGCTCGAACGTCATCCTCAAGTTCTTTTTCCCAGGAGTCACCTTCTTCCCTGCAAGCGTTGTTAGCTATCAGCTGCATTAAAGTTGGTTGGGGACTTACTCTGCTGGATCAAACATATTCTTTAGTACAACACATCTACTTGCCATGTTGACGTTGACAGGAAGAGCCTTAGTCTCCGTCTTTGGCTTCGCGACTTCGCGTCTTTCGTTGCGACCGTTGGCTGCCGGAGCAGGTTCATCTGTTCTGGCAAGCTTCCTCATCAATGCATCTCGACTATAATTGTTGAAGTTCACACCAGCAACGTCAGTGTCGTCTAAAGCACTGGCACCACCTGCACCTTTTTCGTTTTCACGGCCACCAGCGCGGTCAAAAGCACCACCGCCACTACCAGCTTGGGGACCACGTCCACCAGCACCGGAGAATGCAGAACCCTGGAATTGTTGTTGGTGGCTTTGTCCCTGGAATCTTTGGAGAAGACTGGCGGTGGACTCAGGAGTAAACTTATCGTTGCCAAGACCAACACGAATTGGGCGACCAGCTAGGTCAAACCCGTTCATCTTCTCGAGTGCCTCACGAGCCTGGTTTGGATCACGGAATCTAAACATATTGTTAGCATGGCCTTGTCAGGATGGAGAAGGAGTAACATACTGGACAAAGCCATAGCCGCGACTGCGGCCTTGTTCTTCCTTCTGCAGCTGCACAAATTCAAGTTCTCCGAAGGGTTCGAATACATTCTGTAGATCGCTCTCAGTAATGCTGAAATGAATATTACCCACGTAGAGTCGATGGAAGGGTATCTGGTTCGGGTTGCTGCCGGCAGCCTCGGGGTTGCGCACTTGGCGGTTCTTTTCTGCTTCAGTGAGTTGGGCAATAATTGGGATTCCTAGGAGTTTCTGTCCAGTGAGTTGAATAGCAGCGGGGACCGATTCTTCTTGCTTGAACTCAACGTAACCGACACTGAAAGTACGTATTAGTTTGTGCCCATAAGCTTGAATAATATGAACTTACCCTTTAGATCTACCACTGACTCTGTCCTTCACGATCTGGGCCTCCTTAACAGGGCCAACCTTTTCGAAAAAAGCTATGAGTTCTTTAGTCCTCAAACGAGCAGCCAGTTGTTGAACAAACACGGTACGGCGATCACGTTCGTCCTCTGTAAGTGGTGGTGTCCCCTCTTTCTCAGCTCTGCCACCCTTGGGGCTATTGCTTCGTCTACGTCCGTCGTTTCGTCGGCGGTCGTCTCTTCTACCACCTTCTGGGGTATCACGATCTCTTCGATCTCCCCGTGGTCGATAATATCTGTTCTGGCTCCGCGATCGTGAGCGTTGACGGCCGCCTCCACGGTAGTAGTCTCCGTCTCTGCCTCGGCCACCTTCAGGACTGTCTCTGTGACGACGTGAGTTCCGACGGTCATCATCTCGGCTTCTGCTTCGACGCCTACTCTTTGTGCTTCCATCACTCCGCGGCGTACCGACGGCATCATCAATTCCGGGAGTCCCTCTTCGAGCCTTATCTCTGCTGCGGTCTCTTCGCTTGCGGTCTCTATCACGGTCTCTGCTACTATCACGAATTCTATCCCGATCGCGTCGCTCGTTTCGTTCGCTCTTTAGACGGTCATCACCGTCTGTAGGCTTTGCAGATGAACCGTTATGCTCGACCGGAGTCGCGTTGGCGGTTGAATCCAACAGAGCTTCTACATCTAAGGCAGACATTGTACACTGCGACCGTTATTAGGTACCTGGCGGTTTTCAAGGGGTAGTCGTGATAATGCGAGAAGCCACTAGGAGTGCAGTATGTACCAACTGAATGAAGAATTGTATTTGTCTTTTATGTAATGCGTGGTCAGTCCCGATGGGATTCAAGATGAGATTTTCCCACTCTTAGAAAATACGCTAACGATTTAGCCTGCAACCTCAGCCGAGGGCTTGGTCACAAATCAATCGCTGTTGCTTATCCCACCGATGGTGGCTATGGGAATCATAGAAGCCCATTCTTAACTACATAGTTAATGGCAGATCATGATACTAATTATTACTATGCGCCAGTTTGGGCATAGCTATTCCAATTAAGTTGAGAGATGTACAAGCAGACCTGAAACAACATGTAGGTAGATAGACACTCCGGAAGCGTTATCGATTTATCACTCGTAAGCTCACTATACGCCAGGCTTCAAGTAGTTGTTCTGAAAAAGAGGATTAAAATGGATTGTTCATAAAAGATAGATGGAGCCTGGTGAAGTGGGTTCTTGATTAATATTAATACGCAATACAAAGGTCAAATAATCAATGAGTGGCCAGCTCAGAGATCTTTCCAATAATACAACAGACACCGGCCTAAAAGCCCCCAACGCCTAGAGTGCCTCCCATGTATCTACATCTACATCGTGAATTCGTTGCCTATTCCTGGAGAGACATATACACAGAATGGCAAGTGTTACAATGGAGTCATTTGCTCCTTATTGGGTCTTGACCACAGTTGGTTGGAGTTGGGTTCCAAAGACTCTATCCCAGAAACGACTGGTCACTCCAAAGCCGTTCTCGTAGTCCATGAAGTGGTGCTGAAGATGGTACTTCTTCAACTCTCTCCAGTAGGATGGCAAGTTTCGGTGGTGCAGGAAGTAGTGGGTCAAATCGTAACAGATGTATCCGAAAATGCCGCCACAAAATACTGCCGTTGCAATGTGCCAGTTCCAATAGAAGATGGTATGAGCAAGCTTCCAGAATGGAGTAGCCAAAATGAGGAAGAGTGTTGGAGGCATAACTAGTCTGAGTTTGTCCATGGGAAGGTAGTGGTGAATGCCGTGGAGCAAGAAGTGTAGGGTAAGAGCAACGCGGTTATCTGGAAGCCATCTGGATAAATTATTAGCCTGGTTGCTACATTAGAGCAGACTGATGGTACTTACTTATCGAGGTGGAACAGGAATCTATGCAAAATGTACTCGAAGAATGTCCAGAGAAAGAGGCCCAAAAACCAGTAGGATGCTTCTTGAGCAATGCTCTTGCATCCCTCGCGTGCAATATAGGTACCGTAGGTGACAGGCGGTAGCCAAACGATTGGCACAACATACCAAGCCGTCTTGCTCAATGGCTCCAGGAAGTTTCCGAAAAGGGGGGCGGAAGCTCCTCCTTTGTAGTGGCGAGGGCGATGAACCTGCTCAAGATAGAACTTCTTGCTGAAACCTCCGAACCATATTTGCATTAATAACGGCTTGTTCAGGTCAAGAAACTTATGTGTCTTGTAGTCGTCGACCAGGTCCGTCTCCTTGGAGAGATCTTCCTCGGTTGACATGCCAGTCGCTGCGAACACTGGCTTACCGTTCTCTTCGAGCTCCTTGGCACCCTCCTTAGTAGGCGGAACAGGCACGATACGATTGTTGCCCTTTGTTATGGCATCCATGACCTTTCTCGTAGCAACAAATCCGATCAAGGAGTCCTCGAGCACATCGTAAGCTGCCTCGGAGTGGGCATGCGAAACCTCGTCCTTCAAAATATCTGTGATATCCTTCCCGCCATACTCCAAGATCAGTTCCCCACCACCTGGGTGGCTATCCAGAAAGTCGGTAATATCGAAAACGCGATCACCCAGCGTCACATAGCAGCTCTTCTCGGTGTTGTGAGCGGCAACCTCGGCCTGGGCTAGCATTGGCAGCGTACGGGCGGGCATCTTGATGGTTGGTATAAGGACTGTTTGTTACTGAGTGTATTCGAATACAGTATTCGTAGAGAGCGATAAGAACTTTGTGTTTCGTCGATTGTAAGTACAGTTTTGGTTTTAGGGCCCTGGCGGCGTTTTAGGATTGGAAGGCTCAAATTTAGCAGGACGAATTGGAAACAGTGCGTAATCGTGTACTTGCTATTCGCAACGGGTGAGGAGGAGGGAACAACAAACGGATCTTGTCGCTATTTAATTCGAATGACGGCTCCTGCAGCGTGATTTTTTGAATTCTCTCCTGACAAAACCAACGATAGTCGCGAGATTCCCACGACGCCACCAAAAGCTAGATCCGTAGATCCCGGTACCAGAGAGTTTGATTAACCCTTACGTAATCCACCTAAATTCGTGGGCTTTCCCAGCTTTGTAGGGACAACAATTCCGCTTACTAAGCTCACTTAGCGAACTCACTAAGCCTAAGCCGAATTAAGCGTTCGTCTAACTATTAACTGTTACGACGATCGTAAAGGTGAACGAACGAAACCCCTTGTTTAATTGCCTATCGAGTCCTTCTACTTACATACATAACTTTCATAAAATAAGGCCTCAACTTCGTAGCTTTTGTTTTGTTACAAAAGCTCGCTTTCCCCTGCTAGAGTCGGCCAACTCCCTAGTAGTACGTAGCACTACGCTTCATTTTGGTCCCTTAAAATAAGGTAGGTTAGGTATCGTGGCTGAGGCTGACTCCCGTGACGTTCAGCGTTGGAATTGTGGCTGAAGCGCGGGGCCTGGTCTTGAAGGCTTGGCGATGATGAAAAGCAACAATCTTCGGTCAAGTCAGCTTAGCCCAACGATTGATTTCCCTACTGCTCTTCTGCCTTGTTCACGTAAACATCCAATGTCTACATAACTTTGACCCCACCTTCCCTTATCTCCAACTTTATTCTCTTCCCGCAGAGCTTCAAGTTGAAGACTACCTACCCACCAACTTATTGCTGCTGGTACGGTCTACCCCTCATCAAAGATGGCTTTTTCAACCCCCACATCTGGGTCCTTCTTCCTCATCACATGCCTTGTCCTTCTTCTTCTTCTGCCTGCCCCAGCAGCAGCATTTGGTGCCGGAAATATCCCTTCAATTGCCAATATTGAAGGCCAGAACTTCCGTCATGGAGGTAAGTGTATCAAATGCCAAGTCCGGTAACGAACGAGCGACTGATAAAGGTTGTGCTAGATATCGAGGATATGCTCAAGACCATTGCTTTCATCAAGGGCCACAAATGGACAAGCATGATGGTAAAGCGAGTCTACTTCGGAAACTGGCTGCGAGATTACTCCCAAGCCGTTGATGTAGGAAGCTTGAAGGGTGTATCTGCCCCAACAATTCGCATCTTGGTAAATACAGCCTATCTGAATACGATTTCCTTTGCTGAGTATCTCTTTAGGTATGGGTGCTGAGCTTCCTGTCTTTTGGTTATGCCACGGCAGAATTTGAGGTAACAGAGGAAAGACTTGGTGTCTACCGACCAGAGGAGCATATTGACAACCCAAAAGGCTACGCCGATGATGCAGATGCCAGGATATATGATTCTCGTCTGCGAGGCCCTATCCAGCAAATCGAGCTTGACATTGATCCTCACACTGGCATGAAAAACTATATTGCCAATGAAAGCGGGGGGTGGGCAACTAGCGCAGGCTATGTGAAGTTCAGCTTTTCACGTAGCATCCATTTCGGAAGGGTCTACACCAGTGGCTCCGGTGGTACCAGTGGTAAGGAGGCCGATCTTTGCGAAGCGCTGCGTTGCCTTGGGCAAGGTTTACATTGTATGGAGGTAAGTCACGTGGACATACCTTTGCTAGGTTGGGACTGACCTGATACAAAACAAAGGATTTCGGAGCTCATACCAACTACTGCGAGCTTGCCCTCCGAGAGCTTGGGTTTCATGACGTCTTTCCCCATACAGGAACTCAAACTGAGATGAATATCCAAGGGAAGCACATTTTCCCACTTGTTACTGGTACATTTGGAGCTGTTGACTTCTTGCATTCTGTGCTTGGAGAAGCAACCGACCATTTTACCCAGACAGAGGTCGAAGAGATGGATGTTGCTCTCAAGTCGGCTGAGCAAGCTCAAGGAGGCGCTGGCGGTCAACGCGGCTTTGGTGGTGGGGTGGACTTTGCAAGTCTTATTGCTCAGGTACCTGGAATGGGCGGGGGACTTGCAGAAACTGCCAGATCTCTGCAGGCATCTTCAGCTGCCAAGGAGCGAGAGAATCAATATTCGAGCACAAGGGGATCTGCAAATGAAACTTTCCTGGGTCCTCCAGGTTCTGTGGGTGGCCCCCCTTCAAACGCAGTGCCAGGGATGAGTGAAAACTTCGATCCCATCAAGACTGCGGCTCAGATCTACCCTATTCTGGAATTCCGAGACAAGGTTGTCAAGGCAATCAGTGCTACCATAGCTAAAATTCCCGGACTCGAAGCTTTGGTTGATAAGATCAGCGAGACGCTTACGATTTTCATCATGTCGCTCTTGGCTCCATTTGTGAGACCTATCATTGAGGCAGTATCTGCTTCGCTGAAGAAGGGATCAACTGGAGTCGTCGAGGCAAGTGCCAATCAGCAATTCGAACCATGGAACGACCCTCATTGCACAAACCCTACTCATTCAATGCTTTCCAAGGATCATTTCTCTAATGTTTTGAACGGATGTGCGGGAAGAGTTGCAACCACCATCTTGGAATATGTTGCACCGTAAGTTATATTTCAAAGGTGACTATGGATGAGTTCTAATATGTTCACAGACGAGTCATTTACGCTTGGGACAACCCTGGGGTATCTGTTGAGGACGTTATGTCCGATATACTGCGAGCCTTCCACCACCCGGCTACACGCAATGAATCTGTTGAGATCCAGCGCAATATGTTCAACACAGTCCGTAAGTGGGTTGACGAACAACCCGATCGTCAAAATCTCAACAACATTCTTGGCTCTGCCTCAGTCAAAGCAGGCCACAACCACAAGGGCACCACCGGCACTGCTAGCCGCGATATTGGTGGATGTGATCACGGTTCTCTTGGCGGACATGGGAAGACATCGGGATCTATCTGGAGCGAGATCAAGTCGCGGGATCTTGGTGCAATGGAGGGTAACGATGGACGACCACAAAATTCCTACATGACTTCGTCCCCACAGCCAGGATCACCTATGCACCATCAAAATCCGGATTACGGATACCACGGCTCAAATCCACAGCAGAGTCATTCCAGACCGCATTCCTCTCAGAGTGGATATTTGAGTCCTGTCTCTCAACCACAAGGACACTATCACGCAGGAGCGCCTCCACCAAGCTACCAGCAAGAACGCCCTCCGTCGCAGCAGAGTCATGATCTATATGGTGCGCCACCTCAAGGATACCAGCAACCTCCATACCCTCAGCAACCTGGTTATGGTAACGGCTATCAACAGCCTCCATATGGCCAACAACCTCCTTACGGAGGTGGCTATCAACAGGGCCCTCCTCCACCGGGCCAGTGGGGACCACCGCCTCCAGGCTTCCAAGGTGGGCCTCCACCAGGGCAGTATGGACCGCCTCCAGGACAATACCCACCACAGGGAGGATATCCGGGACAGAGCTACCCAGGTCATGGATACCCAGGTCAACAGCCTCCATATGGCGGAGGTGGCTACAGTGGTTATTAGGTAATTGCCTCAAGGATTTGGACGAGTCTTATTTAGCCACGTTCGGGGGAGGGGGCGTTATTCACATGGCATGGATTATCTGAATAGAGATGACATTACAAACTCTGGGTAGGAAGGAAGGTGCACTTTAATGTAGGTTAATGTCCCTGGATAGTAACCAGCTCGTTTTTCGAAAGATATGAACATTGGCTAAATTTTCATTCATAGCCTGTTCTCAGAACAGCTGGTTTAGCAAGTTTAAAAAAGTATCTCATTGAAGTCATCAGTGAAGTTTAATGACTACAAACCTTTTACGGCTATTGGAAGTTTTCTCTGTCTTGGTTAAAC
>JAJONI010000393.1:824-25555 GCA_022190145.1 Pezicula rhizophila
GTAGTAAGGAGTGAATTTTATCATAGGGTACCGCTTTCTGGATGCTGTCATTGTGTATGCTCTTGTCCGTGACTGGTTAAAATCTCTTCGATAAATGCAGTTGTGGTATCAAAGGGAAAGGAATTTGGTAAAGGAGGTTGAGGAATGAAGAGTTTGTGGCACATGTCTTAAAAGTACCACTCTACCACTGTTTTAACTCCAAAGCTAACTTCAGTTGACAGGCCAACTCCTCTTTAGAATGAGGTACTAACGAAAGGTCTATTGGTATGTAGAGTGCAATAAATAGGCTTGACAAACCAATTCGGATTCACATAACCAGCTTGTCACGGAGTAGAATAAACCTAGTAAGCCACCTTTATGCATATAAACTACACGTTAAAGCAGACCCAAAGACGCCACCCCATAACACCAATCCACCCTACCCAGCTGCCGTGTGTCGTATAATCGTAACAATCCCATCACTATCCACCCAAGGCTTCCTTCCCATACGAGCATAACGGAACTTCTTGTACAATCCCGCCATTACCGAGTATTAGCATACAGGCCAAAGGCAAGCCAATGTTGACTTCGATTCCCGAAGCGTAACACCCTTTAATCTCTTGTCTGCACCTTGTGGTCGCCCCTAACCGCCTGCGCATAAGTTGGCGGCGGCGCACCAGCATTACTCGCACTCCCCTCACCACCATCGCCATTCGTAGCTGGTTCCGGTGCCGGAGCACCATTATTATGCCAAGCCCCATCCTGCTCCTGGTGAACCGGAGCTGCTACAGCAGCAGCCGTAGTACCATAACCGTTTTGCCCCTGAACACCACTTCTGAGGTGGTGTTTTGGAACCCTGTGCTCACGACCGCTAGCATCTACATAAAGGACGCGAACCACCCGACCAGATTCGGCGTCTTGTGAGACGCGCTCATAGATGTCTGCGTCGGGGTACTTCGCGATGATGTACCAAGCGTGAAGGAGGCCTGGCACGAATCCGAGTGTGCAGAGGAGTATGTTAATGAGAGAGTCGGCCGAGCAGATACCACATTTTACCCATACTGTGCGAATAGAAGTTAGCTTGTTGATCCGAACTCCTGGGGGGTGGAGTTATAGATGGGGTAGCTGAGAAAGGAGACCAACCTGCGAGCGGGGGAAAGAGGATGGCGATGAGGCCGAGAAAGATATCTGAGGAGCACATGTTTTGGGTATTTGTTTGTTGTTTCAAGATGTACCAGAGTAGGATTTAAAGTTGTTTGTTTGAATGTTTCGAGGGGGGGATTTGAAGGATGAAGAGGATCGATTACTGTACAGTAATAATAAGGGTGGTCGCCTGGCCTGCCTGGGGTGCGTCATTTTTGGGGGCTGGGGCTCTGAACAACCTTTTTCTTTGTGCCAAACCGCTTTTGGTCCCGCCTCTCTCTCTCGGATTAATATTGTCCGATTCTCCGACAGGTAAGAAAAAAGTTGAAATAATCGATAAGGAGGATGGATACCGCTGAGGTCAACAATGTTGCATGCAGGATTCAAGGGGGGTAAAAAAATAATAATAAATTCATTCTCAAGACCGCATCCGCACAATGCCTCACCGAAGAGCGGCTTCCCCTGCGGCCTCCGAGAATGAGTTCGATATCGGAAACTCTTTATTCAAAGACGATGTTGCGGCCGAAGACGACGATTTTGGACTTCCAAGCAAGCAGCAGGACTTGGGCACTTTGGATGCAGGTGGAATTCTAGATCTAGGTCTTGAGAGCGATGGAGATGGAGACGAAGCTTTTATTAAGGCGCAACAAGCGGCATCAAACAGGAAATTGTCCAATGTTAAGGGCAAGAGCGTGAAGAAAGGCGGTGGTTTCCAGGCAATGGGTTCGTTAGATTCTAGCTGGCTTGGAAGGGATTATTTCTAACATGTGGAATGCAGGATTAAACTCGCACCTCCTAAAAGCCATTGCTCGAAAAGGTTTTAACGTCCCTACGCCAATTCAGCGAAAAACAATTCCTCTGGTACTCGACGGTCAAGATGTAGTTGGTATGGCCAGGACAGGTTCGGGGAAGACTGCCGCTTTCGTTATCCCAATGATTGAGAAGTTGAAGCAGCATAGTGCAAAGGTTGGCGCCAGAGCCTTGATTCTTTCGCCATCTCGAGAACTTGCATTGCAGACACTTAAGGTTGTGAAAGAGTTTGGTCGCGGGACAGACTTAAAATGTGTTCTGCTTGTTGGTGGAGACAGTCTCGAGGAGCAATTCAGCTTTATGGCCAGCAACCCCGATATTGTTATTGCAACTCCGGGTCGTTACCTGCATCTCAAAGTGGAAATGAACCTTGATCTCTCATCGATCAAATATATTGTTTTTGATGAGGCGGATCGACTGTTCGAAATGGGTTTCGCTGCTCAGTTAGCTGAAATTCTCCACGCACTGCCAGTATCAAGGCAAACTCTACTTTTTTCTGCGACTCTTCCCAAGTCATTAGTAGAATTTGCCAGAGCTGGTCTCCAAGAGCCAAGTTTGGTACGTTTAGATGCTGACAGCAAGATTTCGCCAGATTTACAAAGTGCATTTTTCAGCGTCAAGGGCGCTGAAAAAGAAGGTGCACTACTTCATATTCTCCATGATCTGATAAAAATGCCCACGGGTTCTCCCGAAGGAGCGCACCAAGACGCAGAAGGCAATAACAAGAAAAGAAAGCGCGGGGCTGAGGGTCCTAGTCGGGGAAACAAACCAACTGAACACTCCACTATCATTTTCACGGCCACGAAGCATCATGTCGACTATATTGCATCACTTCTTCGTCTCTCAGGATTTTCCGTCTCTCATGCTTATGGTTCTCTGGATCAAACCGCTCGCAAAATCCAAGTTGAGGATTTCCGGACAGGAATGACTAATATTCTTGTGGTTACTGATGTTGCTGCAAGAGGTATTGATATTCCTGTGCTTGCAAATGTGATTAACTACGACTTTCCTCCACAGCCCAAGATTTTTGTGCATCGCGTGGGTCGAACAGCAAGAGCTGGCCAACGTGGCTGGAGTTACAGTTTAGTCCGGGATACTGATGCGCCATATCTACTAGATCTGCAGCTTTTCCTCGGCAAGAGGTTAATACTTGGCCGTGATGCGGGAAGTACTCCAAACTATGCTGAAGATGTCATTGTTGGTGCTATGCTTCGGGATAAAATCGAAGCAAGTTCTGAGTGGATCACAAAGTTGTTGGGTGACGACGATGATTTGAATGCACTCCGAGGTGTTGCTGCCAAGGGTGAAAAGCTATATATCAAGACTCGAAATTCAGCATCTAGCGAGAGCGCAAAGAGATCAAAGGAAGTTGTTGCTTCGCCAGGATGGATGCAATTACATCCGCTATTCCAAGATGAAACCACGAACGCTGAGCAAGCACGAATTGACATGCTCGCACGTATCAGTGCATTCCGACCACAAGAAACAGTATTCGAGATCGGTGCAAGAGGCAAAGCAGGCCACAGCGAGGCTGCGGAAATGATGAGACAAAGGAGAGAGAAGATTGTTCCTAGAAGACAAAAAGAGGAAGACGAGAAAGCGGCCGCGGCACTAGAAGCCGATGGAGACGACTTTGACGGAATGGATGACGCACCAAAAGCGGCCGAAAGCGACGATGACGAGATGGAGATTACTGTCAATGGCGGTGACGATGATATGGAGGAGGCATCCGAGGGAGAACTCGAAGTCACATTTTCAAAAACAGCACAAAAGGGTAAAGGGAGGACATTATCTTGGAAAGATTCAGAGCACTTCATGTCCTATACGCCTAAAAATCTGAATGTAGCAGAAGAACGAGGATATGGTGTCCACTCGGGGTCCTACAACACAGCATCTCAGAACTCCAACTTCGTTGAGGCAGCAAGAGGGGTCACAATGGATCTTACCAACGATGACGGGGCCAAATCATTTGCTGAACCGAGCAAAGCTAAGGGGATGAGATGGGACAAAAAGAATAGCAAGTATGTGGCCCGTGCAAACGACGAAGATGGATCCAAGGGAAAGAAGATGATCCGTGGTGAGAGTGGACAGAAGATTGCTGCAAGTTTCCAAAGTGGCCGTTTCGACAGGTGGCGCAAAGCTCACAAGGTTGAGCGTCTTCCTCGCACCGGTGAAGCCGAGCGAGAAGGTGCAGGTTCGGCTGGTGGTGTTGGGAGGGGAATGGGAACGAGATACCGGCACAAGCAAGAGCGTGCGCCAAAGGATGCGGACAAGTACAGAGACGATTACCATGTCCGGAAGAAGAGGGTGGACGAGGCAAAGGAGAAGCGTATCGGGAAGTACAGAGATGGTGGTGGCAAAGGGGAACTCAAGAGCATAGACGATATTAGGAAGCAGAGGAAGCTGGATGAAAGGAAAAGACAAAAGAATGCTAGACCCGCGAGGAAGGGTAAAGGCCGCTAGATATTTGCTATTTGTGGAGATCGAATACCAGCACAGGTTGTTGGATCATTTGCTGTACCAAACCTTGATGCACTGTCAGTGCAAGCATACCCCGTTATTCACCACTCCATATGTGCTCACAGTTGGAATAAGACGCCACCAAGGCTTAGAACGCCGTGAGTATTATGTGCGGGTGTACGGGTCTCTCTCTTTTATCTGTGCAAAGTTATGCGACGGCTGCAATCCGATACCAATTATCTGTCTTGGGAAAGTAAAGCGTCCTATGACCCATAGATGGTCTCCTGTACCTGTCGTACGAGCACAACCTTTGCCTACTGTGCTCTTATGCGGGAATACCAAACCTGGTAATCCAGGGAAGCCGAACCATCTCATCTCAATGGTTGTAGAGTTTAGTTAGAAGTGCGGAATATCACCGAACATCCCAAGTGGGTGGTTGTACGAAAGTTAAAAAGTCCGATGAATAATAATAATAAATGAAGCAGCTTTGGCGAGCCATGCATAGTGGATGTATTTGTACAGTATTTTGGCATTCCCAGGCACCAAGTGGAAGCCGAGCCGCTGCTACAAAGTGACTTGTTGTGGGGTAGAAAGGGGTGTGCGGGGTAGTACTGTACATACAGTACATACAGTACGGTACAGTACAATCAATGTATAGTACAACACACTGTACCGTAAGTAATACAGCAAGTGAAGTGAAATCCAAAGACGGCACTCGGGTAGGTAGCCTGCAGGCCATCATCCCGTCTGTCCTGCTGCGCCAAGTGTTACATCAAGCACTTTTGTACCAATTGCATCTGGCGGCCAGGAATATCATCATTGTGCTACACCAGTATGAGTTGAGTTGAATCGTGGGGGGAGCTTATTTCCGCTCGCCAGGTTCAAGTGCAGTAGTAACACTGCCTCTGCAGACATACGGCAAGAAGGGCGCCTCCCCCCCCTCCCTTTAATGACCTGCTCCTTCCATATACTACTGTAATATCTTTCTGCTTATCCTTCTTTCTTCCTCTCCCATTTCCTCGTACACATTTCTCTTTAAACTGCTAGATACAAACACATAGACTCACGATGGCACCAGCAGCAGCGTCAGATCTCAATGGCAATGGTAACACTACGACCTTAGACGTTCTGATTGTTGGCGCGGGGTTCGGAGGCTTGTATCAATTGCACTACCTGCGGAAGCTGGGTTTCAATTGCAAGGTTGTTGATAACGCCAGTGAACTTGGAGGGTAAGCAATTCGTTTTCTTTGCAGAATTTGTTGCTAATGGCAGTACAGAATTTGGTATTGGAATTGTAAGTAGGATCTCACTAGTACTGCTTTCCAGGAAGTTTTGCAGCGTAAGACCTGGAACTACTCCTAGAGCACATCTTTCGGTTGCTGAAAAAAACAAACACCCTCGTCCCATAAGTCTTTCGAAGACAAAGCTAATTTCAACCGAAAAGGCTATCCCGGTGCGAGAGTTGACAGCGATGTACCATTATACGAATACAGCATCGAGGACCTCTACAAAGACTGGACCTGGTCCGAAAGGTTTCCATCGTGGCAAGAACTACGTCGGTATTTCCAATACGTTGATAAAAAGTTGGATCTTAGCAAAGATGTCATGCTCAACACGAGAGTCTTGGGTGCCGACTTCGATGTAAACACAAGCAGGTGGAATGTGAGACTTAGCACGGGGACAACCTATGATGCGAAGTTCTTTGTGCTTTGCACTGGGTTTGCTGCTAAGCGTCACGAACCGAATTTCAAAGGGAGAGAGAGTTATAAGGGTATCATTCATCATACTGGTATGCACTTGTCGTATATCATTCCATATCGATCTAACGCATAGCAGCTGTGTACCCACAAGAAGGCATTGATGTCAAGGGTAAGAAAGTAGCAGTAATTGGCACAGGAGCCTCAGGAGTACAATGCATCCAAGAAATCGGGCCAGAAGTAGGTCACCTAACAGTGCTCCAAAGAACGCCCAACCTCTGCCTACCCATGAATCAACACAAACTGGATCCCTCAACCGAAGCCGAACAAAAAGCCAATGGCACCTACCAAAAGTTCTTTGACTACCGACGCGAAACATTTGGAGGATTTCATTTCGACTTTGTGAAGAAAAATGGGTTAGATGATACTCCAAAAAGGAGGAAAGAGTTCTACGAGGAACTTTGGAAAGGAGGTGGTTTTCGATTCTGGCTAGCGACATATCAGGATTGTTTATTTGACAAGAAGGTTAATGATACGGCCTATGAATTCTGGGCCGAGAAGACACGAGCACGTATCAACGATCCACGGAAGAAAGATATCCTAGCACCACTGATCGAAAACCAACATCATACCTTCGGTACCAAACGTCCATCTCTCGAGCAAAGATACTACGAAGTTTACAACCAAGAAAACGTAGATATCATCCCCTTGAAGGAAAACAACATCGATACCTTTACCGAAACCGGTATCAAGATGCAAAATGGAGATGAACATCAATTCGACGTCATCATCCTAGCAACAGGTTTTGATTCGGTAACAGGAGGACTCGTACAAATCGATATCAAAGGAACAGATGGCGTATCCCTAGCCAATAAGTGGTCCAAAGGAACCTGGACAAACCTAGGAATGACAACGTCAAACTTCCCCAACATGTTTTTCCTATACGGACTACAAGGACCTACAGCTTTTGCAAACGGACCTACAATCGTTGAGTTACAAGGAGATTGGATTATTAAAGCTATTGAGGATACGACGAAGAATGGTCATAAAACTATTGATCCTACGCCTGAAGCTGAGGCTCTTTGGACTAAGCATATTGCTGAACTTTGTGATCAGACTCTTTTCCCTGGCACGGATTCTTGGTATATGGGTGCTAATATTCCTGGGAAACCACGCGAGAGTTTGAATTATACCGGGGGTATTCCGAAGTATGTGCGTGAGTGTACGGAAGTTACTAGGAAGGGGTATGAGGGGTTTGTTTTTGATAAGAAGTATGAGGAATTAGTGGTTTGATTAGTGATTTGAAGGTTTGATTGCTGGGAGGTAGAGGTTAGTGAGGAGACTCAGGAGAGATGTTAATTGCGATGGGGCTGTTATGAGTGTTGGCGTGTGTTACAGTTTTTGTTTGCAAGCTTCATGGATTATTTGATGTGTTACTATTGACTTTCAACAATATTCCCAATTTTCACTTCAAGCAGCTCTTTTGGTACCTACCCTTCAAATTACAAATATGGTCAGATGAGAATAGGGACAGCAGAGAAAACAAGGACGAAGGAAGGACGAGGATAAGGCAAGGATAGGACTCGGTTAAGAAGCAAAAGATATTCAACTATATTTCTCTTCAATCAACTACACCCAATCTACTAGTTCTATAAGGCTACTTAGAAAAGATTTACATGGACTCGCAGCCAAAATCTTCCTATCAGAGGCGAAGTCTACTACAACAATCTTTTTTGTTTTGTTTAATAAACCGTGGCGCGTCTGCTTGAAGTCCTCCAGTATTGGACATAGAAGAATAGAAAGAATGACTAAATACTTAGTCGGGAGTCCGTGTTCGACTAGGTCAAGCTAAGGATTTGGAGGAGGGGGTGGGAGGTTGTCGATGTTGTGGATGTGGAGGTGGTTATCGGGTAGATTTGGAGATAAAATGTATTGCTGGGTAGGTATTTGGTGGAGAGGAGATTGGAAGAGGGAGACGTGGAGGGAGAGGGAGAAAGGCTTAAGGCGTTTGATTATTCTAGGGATAGTCGAAGAGAGTTGGTTTCTAATTAGTCCTACTTTAATTACGTTGTATATATTAATAAACTAGGAACGGATTAGCCATCACCGCATAAATTTAGCTTATGTTACTTCGTGCTTAAGTTAAGCGAGCTATGAATAGGTACTAAAGCGCCTATAGATCGCTTAATTTTTAGTAATCCATTTACAGAGGCAAGATCCACTTACCACCCCTCTAAGTATAAAACGTTACGATATCTGGACAATGAAATCCTAAGACTTGGAGTAGAATTATTGATATTAACTATGCTAAGGCTGATTTACCCAGCTGTCATAGCCCAGCACCAGCAATATTTTAAGGCTTGAGAAACCCAACACCGTTTCCCTGTCAGCAATTGCCCGAGACAGCTTTTGAGTGACCGACCCTTAAACAGACATGTTCTGTATTTTGCAAAAAGAAAGGCGACAGAATGGAAAGGAAAAGCCAGATATGTTACAACTTCGTAATAGAAGTGTACTGATTCCCAGAATCTTCATTCTCAATCAGTAGAATTGCTGTCATATCTGAGAGACGATACGATGAATCCGGCGAGTGAGAATTATCGTGAAATGCTGCGATCGAAATTCGTCGGAGGCACATTCCCCTTGACACCATTTCTACCAGAATGGTTCTCATCAGTCGAAGTCTTTGAGTTCGGCGTCAGTAACGGCTTCGGCATCTGGATTGTCTTCGGTGGGTGGAGGTCTCTCATTTGGAACTGCACCATATCAGTTAAGTCTTCGGGCTTCAAATCTGTTGGGGAAGGAATACTTACCAGGTTCCTTCCAATCCTTCATCTTCTCATTCTCCAGGTATGTGAAGAACGAGCAGTAGGTTCCAGGTATGACATCACAATATTTGACGCCTATATCCAACTCCCGAACGACGACTTCAAGCTTCATGCCCACAAAGCAGTGCTTCAAGATCTCATCCTCAAACCAGAATGTTTTGATAGCATCTGAAGATTCTAGTGCCTTTGTACTCTCATTGTCAGAATAGTCCTCTTCCACCAAGCCAGGGCCATCCCAGTGCTTAACCCTGAGCAAACCAAGAGGCTTGATATTTCCAGTCTGGTTATTGTGATCTTTAATTCGTGCGACCAGATCAATCATCTTGATTTTTGGTCGCTCAATTTCGACAACTTCGAAACAGCAATTTTCAACCTTTGTGAGCTTGGCTTCACCCTTGAGCAGTAGTATGGCTGCTTCCTTGTTTTGAAAAGCGACGGCAGTCTTGAAAATGCGATCAGCCTTGGCGTCGGTCATTCCGTATTCAAACGGGGCAGGCGTCTCCGTCTCATCGCCAACATCATAGGTATCGCTCTCTGTACTGAAGTATTGACCCTTGTACTGGCCACCGTAAAGCGTAGATGCTGCAATATTATAGGAACCCGGAAGAAGCTTGCTCAACTGCTCAATTTCCCATAATTCCTTTTCCGCCCTATCGCAGACTCTCCGCGCCGCCATAATATCGTCTGTGTACTCCGGGCATGCACCCTGAGCAAGGACGTAGTTAAGGAAGTTTTTGATGACAGTTGAACACAGCTTTATGTCCGCTTCGGCCTCGTAGTGTAAGTTGGTGGGGACTCTATAGGAGCTAGTTAACTGTTAGCATTGCGAACGTTGCCGAAATTAAAAGGACACGCACAAAAACCCCTTAGCAACACCTTCGAAGTCAACTACCCAATTCTCTGCATCCTCTGGATCGTACAACTTCGAGTTCTTTCCACCACCACCACCAACTAAGTCGGTAGCTCGAATTGCGCGAATCTCATCGGCCGTACAATCTTCTAGCGTGGCTTCATCAAGTCCACCTGTAAATTGTTTTGCGCCAGAGTTAATACCTCCAAGGGTTAGATATTGTGTGAAGATATGTGACTTCTTTTCGTCAAGCTTGCGTCTACCTCGGTAACGTTGGATACAATTCTGCATACGCCTAATTACCTGTGTTACTTTCTGTCAATCAATTAAAGCAATTTCACTTACTCGTGGAATGAGAGCTCGCTTCAGAATTTGTTAGTCAAAGCTCAAACAGGGTTTTAGCAATGCTTACGGGTGATAAAAGTCTTCATATGCGTCAATTGCTTCTTCTGGGGTCATAGGAGGATCCGCATAGTAATCTGTGGAGCTAAATTAGTACTATGGATAGCTGATTTCAATAGAATTTTGACCAACCTTCGAAGCCAGTGGGCTTTGGCTGCTTGACCTTTGGAGCAACAGGACCAAGACCACCCTTCTTCGCATACTTCTTCTTGGACTTCTTACCAGGTCGCGGAATATCGGCCGGCTTGGGGGCATCAGGATATTTATCGTAGTCAGTATAAGTACAAGCATGAGAAATTGGGTTGGCTGGATCGTAAAGCTTTTTTCGCTTTACCATCTCCTGCCCGTCCGAACCAGTGATGTTCAGGAACTTGCTCTTTTTGAGAGCAGCAACGACAGCAGAGTATTCAAACTGTCTCATGCGTCCAAAACTGGCGATCTTCTCAACTGCAATTGGTTGGCTGCTGCCCTCGGTTCTCTTCCAGAGGAAGATATCATCTGGTAGATTGTCGTCGCTAAAATAATACTCGACCTGTTGCGATGTAAGTGAATAAATCCCTGCAGCTTTCAATGGACATACCTGTCTGCGAATTCTCACTTCCTCTGGAGGTTCCAGAGGTTCCCCGAATTCTTCCTTGCCCTGTTCCTGCGTTTGACCATTTTCATCATGTGCATGCGCAACTGTGTCTGGTTCTTGGGCAGGTTCTTGGGCAGGTTTAAGCTTGATAAGCTCTTCTGAGGTGTATTTAGGGCCGTTCTCTGATTGGGCATGTATTTCTAGTGTATCCTCCTTAGCAATATCTTCCAATGGTGTGAAACTGGGCTCTCCACCCTCAGGGTTGGATGCTGTGGGGCCTGGACTGGGATGTGCTGGAGTAGACGGGGGAGCCATAGGCAATTCTGGAGACTTCAAGCCGACTTCAGCTTGCTCATCTTCGGCTTCTGGTTCTTTTTGGGCTCTCATATTAAAGAGTTCTTCTGTAGAATATGTAGGGCCATTCTCGAATGGGGTCTTCTCAGCCTCGCTGTTTGCTCGTGCTCTAAGGGCGGTAAGATCAAGCTCGCTAATCGCACGCAACAGATCTTCTGCATGCTGAGCATAGGGTGCCATCATCACCGCGATGCTGTGTTCCTGTACCTGTATGTATGTGGTTAGTCTCTAAAAATCTGCAGACAGGTTGGTAGTGCTGTTCCAGGGGGGTGAGGTTGAGTAGAGGAACGAAGATGATTGGTCGATTGATCGGGCAGTGTATACCAACAAACCAGGTGGATTGCAAAGGCTGCGCAGAATTGACTTGGTTGGTGATTCGCTGAGGGAAGAAAAGTAGGAAGGGAAAGGGAAATGGGAACAGGGGAAAGTAGAGAGCAAATGATAAGCTACCGTAGAATGAATGAATGTCGCAGAGGTGAAAGTCGCGTGTTGGTCTTGAGTCTTGACGCTGCGAATCAATGTAGAGGATGACTCGCCCAGCTGATCAAGACTCTTATAAATTGAAGGACGAAGAAAGAAAAGCACTCCTGGACAGTGCAAACTCACAATCTCTTGAAGGAAATCAAGAAGGCCTTATTCGCAATCTGTCCTGCTGTTGTCTCCCGTTGTTTGCTTCTCACGGATAACAAACATACAGTTGCTGCAATGCCAATGCCCAGGATCCAGGTTGGAAATGTTGAGAAGAAGAAGAGGTAAGTGTCCTTGTCCTTTGTTGTCTGTCTCGGCAATCTCGCTTGCAGGCTTAGAATGTAGATGCGCCCCAAGAGATCACGTTTATGTACACGTTGTTGGGAGTTGCAGTTTTTCGTACTTCTGTAAGATCTTACCTTAGAAGATGGCGAGGAAACGAGAGAAGGAGAAGGCTGTGCTGTGCAGTTGCCATGCGCAGCCTCGCTTGCTGGGCGGGCATGGGCTGAGCTTATTTGTTTTCAGTGTCTCACCGCCTATCAATGCAGTTCTCCAGGCCTCTCTTAGCTCTTTAAGCGTTCCCGCACTAGCTTCCCAGGGGTGTTATGGCGGGATCTTGATGATTGAAGCCACGACGACTTCAGCAACGCCCCATTCACTCCTTTGGGTAATTCTTACTTCCAAATTATATACAGTATCGCCGAGCGGACCTTATTCCCTTTCTGCGCACAAGCCTCGTGGCACTTTTTCTTCGATTCCTTTTACTTACACACCATGATAGAGTCATAGTACTTGCGACTCGAGTGAAGGTCAACATGGCAAAACCTTTGCCCACCCGAGCAGACCTTATTGACTACCCTTTTGCTGTTGCTGGACAGTAAGCACAAAATTTGCAAATATGTGCGTGGCCAGAAACTAATTGCAGAATAGTGACGGTACACTTTCCGATGTCGACGGTGAGCTCTTCATCAAGCCATGTACGCAGACCGAAATCGCATTTTACGAATCGTCCGTAGCAAACCACCCCGAATTTGCAGAATACATGCCCACCTTCTTAGGGACACTAGAATTGGGCACCCAGCCTAATGGGACCATCGAGGAGAATGCCGCCTCGCTGATGTCCAAACATACCATACCAGAAGTTGTGGTGCCATCAAGATTGCCAGGCAAGCGCATAACGACGGACACGGCCGTGGTACTTCTCAATGCGGCAAATGGATTTGTGCGCCCGAACATTCTTGACGTCAAACTGGGAGTGCGATTATGGTCTGAAGATGCGACTCAAGAGAAGAAGACCCGTTTCGATATTGTCACCCAGGAGACCACGCACAAAGATCTTGGATTTCGAATTGCCGGGATGCGCGTATGGCAAGGCGAGGGCGCACAGGGCCCGGACATAGACGCTGAGGGGTATAAAATTTACGACAAAAACTACGGTCGATACTCCATAAATGTAAACAATGTTACAGAGGCGTTCAGGAACTTTATCTTTTCTGAGTCGGCTGGTATCGACGAGGAATTAGGGCATTTGGTTGCGCAGGCATTCCTTACGGATGTTACAAGAATACAGGAATTATTGGAAGGGCAGGAGAGTCGCATGGTCTCATCGAGTCTTCTTTTTGTTTTTGAGGGGGATGGCAAAGCATTAAGAGCTGCTATGGAGGAGGCAAGTAAACCTGCCACAAATGGCAATGGCAATTGTGAGGAGGAAGACGAGGGGTATGAAGACGATGAGGATGACGAGGACGAGTACACTGGACCAAAAATATATTCAGTGAAGGTCATAGACTTTGCTCATGCAGAGTGGACTCCGGGTATGGGGCCGGATGAGAATTCATTGGTTGGCGTTAGGAGCGTTGCCAAGATCCTGAATGGATTAGGAGCATAATCACGGAGTTTGTATGGCACTGGACATAATCATGGACCTTATACTTGCTATTTGTTAGATACCCATTAAGATGGATGGGCGCAGATAAAATATCCACTCGTTGCTTTCCAGATCCTTAAGATGATATTCATGTGACGATACAACCTGCGATGGATTTTTCTGCCTTTTCAAAGCACTCAAATTGCATTCGGTTTCAGTCAACGAGTTTCTAATTGAAGATAATGATCTATGAAAAGAACATTCCAGTCTTTCCAATAAACCTCTAATCAACAAATCGATTTGGGTAAGGTAAACAATAACTTTGTGTTGACATCTCAAAAGCAGTCTAGGTCCCTGATCGACACCACACACCTATCTCACCCCTCCACATCAACAAGGCTGAAAAAAAGATCCTGGCAGTTCATGCAGCAACCGTCTTCCAGGCTTCCAGGTTGTTGACAAGCCACAACTCTAAAAAGCTTACTTTGTGCTCCTGTGCAAGCAAGTTTCGTATTCACATCTCGCAGCTCACAAAATAATCAAATCATGTCAATTCCTGGTCTCGGACAAGCCACACCTGTCGTAAGATACTCCAAGTACTCCTTCCATCTCTTGTATAGGTAAATGAATATATCTTTGACGAGACACAAAAGGCTGATGGCTCTTCGTATCTACTAGGCTTCATTCTCAGCACCAGCAGCTACATCTTCAGCACCGGTTACTCATGAGCTTGCTGCTAATTCAGAATGGCGGTTCGAGGTCGCAGTTGGACAGAGTATTGACGTTAGGGTAAGAAAATCGATTCATCATTGACAATCCCCTTTCCGTTCTCCTCTTTCCATCTTCAAATTACTGATTCAATCGATACGCAAAGGTCCTCTCAGGCACCGCCGAGATCTTTGGAACACAACTCGCACTGAACCACACGTATACATTCCACGGCACGAAATCCTCCATCTTCACCTGGCATGGCTGTCGACTCGAAGTAACCGGATCATGCGAAGAATACACAGCCGAAGAAACACCCATGATATCCTATGTAAACACACATTTCGCACTTGAGAAATTACGAGATGAAGCCACACAACATGGGAGAGAAGGACCAAGGGTTCTAGTCGTTGGACCTAGTAATGCTGGGAAGACTAGTTTGGTGAAACTATTGACGGCTTATGCTGTTCAGATGGGTAGACAGCCATTGGTTGTTAATACGGATAGTAGAGAGGGAATGCTTAGTATACCAGGGAGTTTGACAGCTACTGCTTTTGCTAGTATTATTGATGTTGAAGAGGGATGGGGTAGTAGCCCTACTAGTGGGCCTAGTCCTGTGCCTGTTAAACTTCCTTTGTGTTATTACTATGGATTACCGAGCCCGGAAGATAATACGAAGCTGTTTAAACCGGTGTTGACAAGGTTGGCACTTGCGGCTACGAGTAGGATGGCGGAGGACGTGAAGGTTAGGGAGTCTGGTATGTTGATTGATACGCCTGGGGTTATTAGTCAGGGGAAGGGTGGTTATGATATAATATCACACATCGTCGCCGAATGCTCAGGTCTGTCTCCCCCCCTCACTTTGTATTTCGACTGGCTGACCATTTCACAGTCAACACAATATTAGTCTTAGGTTCAGAACGTTTATACTCCGACCTCCAACGCAAATTCTCAAATTACCGCACCAGTACTGGTTCTAGCATAACGTTGGTCCGCCTGGACAAATCCGGTGGTTGTGTTGACAGAGATGATACCTACATGCAGCAAACCCGTGAAGCGTCAATCAAAGAATACTTCTTCGGAGACGCAAAACGCACCCTGAGTCCTCATACCCAACAACTCGATTTCGATGCAGTCACAATCTACAAGGTACGTGAAGGTGGCTCGATGCTCTCTTCCTTCCTACCTGGTGGAGCAGAAGAAGACGAGTCGGCTTCACCCTTACTTTACGAAAAGGTGGATCCTTCGCCTATGATGTTGCATTGCATACTCGCTGTCATGTACGCTTCTTTAAACGACCCCCAGGAAACCATTCGAGATGCTCCCGTCATGGGTTTTGTGTATGTGGCCGAGGTGGACGACAAGAAGCGGAGAATCAAAGTCCTGAGTCCCGTGAATACAAGGATTGGCGACCATCCTTTGCTTTGGGGCCCATGGCCAGAAGCAACCATCAGTTTAATTGGCTAAGTTAATGATACCTATTTGCCACATTCACGTTTTGCTGCTAATGCTAATTTGTTTAATGTGATTTGAAAAGTCGACTTCTATCTTACGCTTCGTTCAATCATTCAATGTGTGAGGCATCCAGCTAACTATATGCAAGAACCTTTATGAAGAAATTATTCTTTCTTAGCGGTGCCTTCCTTGACAGCCTGAATCAACTCTGCCGGAGGCTCCTGTCGGTAACCTTGAGGATTATTACTGACCCATCTCCAGAGATCCTCACAAGCATCTTCGAGTGTCAATTCGGTCTTCCAGTTCAACTCAATGTTTGCCCTCGAAGGATTGGCAGTAAGATCTAGAACATCTCCATCTCTACGTTCTATGACATCATACTTCAATGGGTGGCCAACAACCTTGCTGAAGGCGTTGATCATCTCGAAAACAGTGCATCCACGTCCAGATCCCAAGTTCCAGGCTCTAACTCCAGGGTTCTTCTCGCGTAAGTGGTTAAGAGCCGCGAGATGTCCCTTTGCAAGGTCAACAACGTGGATGTAGTCACGAATTGCAGTACCATCTCTGGATGGGTAGTCGTCACCGAAAACAAAGAGCTTCTCCCGCTGTCCTGTAGCGACTTGGCCGAGTAGTGGAAGGAGGTTAAATGGTATACCCAACGGGTCTTCGCCCATAATACCACTAGGATGGCTTCCAGCAGGGTTGAAGTATCTCAGCAATGCGCCGTTCCAATGTTCATAGGGCTTTCCTTCCTTCTTCAAGTTGTTGCGTTGCGCATTGATGTGATCGGTGATGACCAGCTCGATGGTGGACTTCGTGCGACCGTATGGGTTTGTCGGTCCGATTGGGCAGTGTTCGGGGATGGGGATCATGCCCTCATGTTTGGAGGCATCGCCGTAGACGGTCGCAGAGGACGAGAAGACGATGTTAGGGACGTTATGGGCGGTCATGCAACGGAGGAGGGTAATAGTGCCGCCAACATTGACACGATAGTACTCGAGAGGAATTTCGGATGACTCGCCAACTGCCTGCGACGCGGGTTAGTGGTCTGCTTGAAACTATGGACTTCCATGCGCCGAGAGAGGGTTTTCCCTGAGCGCAAGTTGGTCGCGTTCGTACCTTGAGAGCAGCGAAGTGAATCACACTGTCAATATTTGGGTGCGCAGCAAACACCTTGGTGAGTGCTTCCTCGTCTGTGATGTCGACCTGGTAGAATTCCGGTCGCTTGCCACAGAGCAATTCGATGCGATCGAGGGAAACCTTGGAAGAATTGAACAGATTATCAACGATAATGACCTCGTAGCCATGTTCGAGGAGAGCCAGAGTCGTGAAAGACCCAATGTAGCCAGTGCCTCTGCGTAGAAAAAATCAGCTTGCGCTCGAATGGTGGCGGGGTCTGTGGAGGGGTCTGTGAGGCTTGAAGTCTGGCGAGCGAGCGCATTGATGATTTCGTTTGCAGGAGTTTAGTTTGTGGCAGAGGAATGGTGTATTTACCCAGTGATCAGTACGGTTCCAACAGACATAATTGTTGCGTGTGTTGAGAAGAAAAAAGATGTAGCTGTAGGGGAGCAGAGTTGCAGCATAAGGGTGAGGAAACAAACATCACGAAACGAGAAGTGGGTACACTTCAGGGGATTTGGGGGGGGATGCGTATCTGTGTGGGGTGAAGGTTTTCTGCATGTACCAGTATGGTGAACCTGGGTTGAAAGTAATTAATTGAAATTTTACCAGAGGGTATTTGCAGCATCGGGATAATTTGCGGCGTCATCTCTCTATCAGACATTTAAGATTATGAGATTAGATGTGTATGAGGTGTTCGCAAGAAATATATATAACTTTTTTTTGCAGGCAAAAGAAAATACTAGGTTGGGAGCATGCTGATCTTTCACCTGATGTAAGATGACATTATTGTTCCCGTCTGGGTTTAGATGAACACTGGAGGCATGCACCTACTGTATCTGTATCTACCTACCTCACTAGCCACAGCACATCCATATCTTCCTTCTCTCATTGGCCTGAGCTTTCTCCATACTTCATCTCTCAATCCAGCACGCACCCGTTGCCATGTCACTGGAACAATCTCAATTATTATTTGCCCTGGGGGGTTCTCATTCCCTGCGAACATTCCGAGGCCTTCGACGACACCGTTGACATTACTCCCCACGCACTAACTTAGATGCATTTCCGTCTCGACTCGGTCGCATGCAAGCCACACTTTTGGCAACCGTAAGCCCAACGGAAACACTACCACAAACATTCTTGGGAACCCCTATAACGGCCATTATTGCATACGGGAGGTTGCAGATGCTCTGGTCCTTGAGACTATTTCGACACTTGTGGCGCTTGCATGATGGGATTTCGAGAAGGCCATGGAAGAAGAACGGCTCCGACGGTCGTAAATGGGCTAGTTTACACGCCGTCAATGTACAGCTCCCGTGGCGGCGTGAACATGCTGCGTTGGTAATTATATGTCCCTAATGTGAGAGATGCCATTTGGAACGAAATATATTTTCCTTTGTGTATTTTTGAATTTGTTCTTAAAAATATACCTTCTTTTTAATTACATCTTCATTACTATAACCCTCTAAAGAGTTGGGTGTGGGTTTTGGTATAAACTAGGGTAAGAGCACGGACTTATGGGAACATACAGTGTCTGCCTTCTACCCAAAACTTGTGTCGATATGCGAGCATCAGTAGAGAGTTCAACGACTTTGTGGAAGAAAATCAGGAAGTGATTGTGGCTCTTCGCAATATTTATGGCTTTCCTGGGAGGTGGTTTCAAGAGCTTGTTTCCTAGATTTGTTCCTCCTTTGACGAAGAATGAAGTTGCGGAGTTAATGTTTTATGGTGTTTTTAAGTTTGAGCGTGGTTTGGGGATCATACCTGCTGAGCCTGTTAGTATTTTTTTAGTAAGCCTGTTGATGTTAAAATGTTTAGGTTGGATATGTATGGTGGTATTGTATTATTTGTGGGTGTGGAATGGTTTTGTGGAGCCGAGGGAAGCGAGCTGATGGAGAAGTCTGATTATGGTCTTTTTAAGGGCAAGGAGGATAGTAGCTAGATTATTACCGTACTGTATATGTTGAACACTGAGGTGTCTTTGAGGCTTTTCTAATAACTAGAGCTCAAATAGGCTACATTGCCTATATCAAGGCTTCTTCCTTTGCTCAGAATTTAGAATCAACTCTGTCAAAATATAGTGAACATGAGCTATTTCGCAAGCAACTATTCACCATATAACACACAGCACCAAATTCTAAAGGCATTCTGGTGAGCTCTGGATCCAATGGTAGTTAAATTGTCAATCAGACCTGACTTGCAGAGCATGAAGATACCCAAATGTTTAAATCCAAAGTCTCAGACATGAGTAAACCCGTTATCGAGACGCCTGGGACACTCCTTATAGTTCGGAACTAAAAGCATACAAGACATTTTTCCTCCATAAGATAATCATATCAACAATTCTCAAGTTCCCGAGACAGTGATCAAAACATCTACACAGGAGGATATAGACATTTCAGCCATATCGCGTGTCAGTTAATGTGGGAAAATGAGAAAATGACAACCCGTCGCAACGAGTACATAGATACTGAACGGTAATTACATGTTAAGCTAATTCTTTTTATGATTAGGATAATGCTTATGGCATCTATCTGTTCTTAATTTAGTTCTGTATGTCATCCCAAGGTTTAATTGGAAACACTTCTTAGTACCGGTAGCGATTACAGAGTACTTACTGACTCTGCAGAATAATATGCAGAGCTAGATGAAGCGTGGCTTTGATACTTTGTCCTCGGGTACAACCGAGACCGGAGGTACCACAGCCCATCTGTCAGCTCAAGCTACTTCAAAACTGACAAAGAAATACCTCCAAACCTCCAACCTACCGAGATTAAATACTACCTAGAAAGGAATAAGTGTGTATTTTATGGCTGTTACCACCGGTACTTATCTTGGGGATTCTATCGGTGCTCCTTGTATACTTTTAGATATGATCAGCGTCATGTACACTCTTTTCTTTTCCAATACTAAAACACATTGTTTTCGTAAAACCTAGTACCTCACTCAGTATGTGCATTTCACGGATTTTTGCAAGCCAGTATAATTTGGTTGTTCTTGCTCTTGTTTTTGTATTTTCAGAAGTGGTGGAAGCACAATGGGAAATTTCTTCTTCTTCTACTACTACTACTACTACTACTACTACTACTACTACCTCCTATCATAGGACCAAAGTCGCCGTCTTGAGAGAATGCGCTGCTGGTATTACTGCTGCTGTAGGTTGTAACACTACTCACTGTGTGCTTCTTTCTCATGATGACCTTTTAAGTCTCACAGCAACCCTTAAGCGAGAATGGGATTGATGACTTTATAATAATCGAATATAATACAGATATTGGAGGGCGATGTACTTCTACTAAAATTTGGAAAGAATGGATATGGACAGCCGTATAATGTTGAGTTGGGAGCAAATTGGATCCAGGGAGCTGGAAGGACGAGAAAACCCGATCTGGTTACTGATATGGATGATTACTTTGATGGCACAAATGCTGCTGACAACCACGATAGGTCAAAATGTATGGTATCAAAAATCATATATCGAATCCGGACGCAATCTCAATATATGAGTTACAGGCCTGAACGACTTTTCTTCCGTAGTAGATTCATTCAGGAACAGTTTCGATGCAGCTTCGACTGCCAGCCAGGCACACTCTGGAGAATTCTGTACGGCAGGCGTACCTAGTTTTCCAAGCAGTTGTTGGCATGAGTATAGAATCCAACTTTCAATGCCTTCTCCCCCAAAATCAATCTTGTGACGAACCAACAAAGGTTGAACTCTTTCACTAAGGGCCAGGCTTCCGAGTTCCTGTCGGCGGAGGATCAGCGCTTACTGTTATCCACCGTCGTCCAAAATATTTCCTACAGCGATAAAATCGTGGAGATTCGAAACACAGATGGCACTTGTATCGTGGCAGCCTATGCAATCACGACCTTTTGTCTTGGTGTCCTTCAATCTGGCAATGTCTTCATACAATTTTGTTGGCTGTTGATGTTAGCGAGTAAACTTTGAAGAATAGCTGTACTAGCCACAGCACAGCCACCGTTTCTCCTCCCTGTTTGTCCTGCCTTCTCTGCTCTCCCAGCAAGCAAGGATCAGGCCGGCAAATCGCTTCTTACCTAGCTCCCCTAGCTAGCATCCGAGCTTCCAACAGACGCGTTCAATAAATTGTCTTGGAAGTGGCCAGAGGAATGAACAACAACTTCAAAAAGGGTAACACAGTAATGAAAGATGCCACAAGAAACGCCTATAATCACCTGTGCACCACCTCTGCAAGGAATTTAATCATTGATTTGATTCGGCTGGCCCGGTACTGTACTGTTCAAATAACAGCATGCACTCTCCGCCTTTTCACTTTTAAATGGTGAATGCTGGCTGCCCTTTACCACCACCGCGTGTTTCCGTCTTGTCTCGCAACCGCGAAATCTCATATTGCACCTCTACTTGCGCCTACAAAAGTAATTGACCGCACAACGCGGCGCATTGCGTTTCGTTTGCCTCATTAGCTTCGTAATTGATCGGGCTTCCTCTTCGAACGCGTCAACTTGGATAAAAATTAGTTGGCGGCGCTGCTGTGCTGTTGCGCTGCTTGCTATTGTTCTTTGCTATTCAGACGAAGGTCAATAGGATCACAATAGTAAGTCGACCCTATTGTCCTCCGCAAAACTCCCAACCGCGCACAAATTCACTTGAACCCATTGCTTCGCTTGCCTTTGCATCCTCATACATACTTCTTCTAAACTCACGGAAGAGTATCAGAGCCCACTTCCAACGTCAGTTACACCTCATACGTGGACAAGAAGTCAGCCACCACATCTACATTCTGCGAAGGTCTATACTAACCGTGCCGCAGTCGATACAGACACTCTTCCTTCTTCCAACTTCTCGAGAGACCTCGAACTGTGGGAGAGAAGCACCACGACACCGAGCGGCAGATATCCATCTCCTCAACCCCGAAGCCCAATTCATTGGTCCATACCCAGGCATACTCACTCGACTCAATTCGCCCATCGACTTCATAATGTCGGCTCCGCGAAGAAGCAGCAGAGTCGGCAGTAGGGTCACAAGTGGCCTTGGCTCTCCTGCCCCTTCTGCCCCTCCTACCCCTTCTGTTCCCAAGACGAGAACTCGGGCTACCAGAGGTGTTAACCCAGATCTTCCTCTGGTTGGCGTGGCTTCATCCTCGGCCTATGGAACTGGCGTCCATTCGCTACCGAGACCAAGGATGAATCAAACTGGAAGCACAGATGTGGGCGGAGTCCTTGATGCGCTAGCAGCCGGACACAATCGTGAGCCTCCAACAAAGCCTGGAAAGGTTGCAAGAGGGAATACTAGTGAGCAGGTCCAAGTTCTTATTCTGAGAAAGGTCACTAATTCTTTCTTCCAGCACCATCTGTCAGAGGCGGAAAAGCAACTAAAACCCCGTCCCATGTTGGACATGGCCCCAAGTCCCGCGCATCCAGTGCACATGGAGGGCGCACTGGACTTGATTACCTTGATGAATCTTCTATCAACGCACATGGTGGATTTGACACCGAGACGCCCGAGCCAGAGATTAACAGACGCCCCAATCCAATCCTTGAAGAACAAGAAGGCTTTGAAAATGTAAGCGAGCAAGAGTCTGACGGGTCTGAGGAGCGCGGAGAGGCTGCAGAGCAACCAAAAGCACCTCAACAATCAGTACCTGCGAGACACCCTCCGCAGCAACAAGATCAACGAGCACAACGAGCTCAGCAACAGCTTCCACCAGATCAGCCGCGAAATAGACCACAAGAACATCCTCAGGGTGTCCGCCAACAACAAAATGGTCAACTACAGGGAGCTCAACCACAGAGTAATCAACAAAATCAGCAACAGCAAGGTCAGCAGCCCCACGGCCACCGACCAATTCAGCAACAGCGACATGCCCAACCCCAGCGTCTACCACAGCACCTTGGACAAGGTGATGATGATCCGGACCCCAATGGAGATGAACAACCACAGTATCCGAACTGGCGCATGTTCAATGAACAACTGTTATGGTTCTTTAGCTGGAAATATGTTGCTCTGTATATTGTAAAGAAGTACGTCACATGTTATCTTCTGTGGGTAAACCTTCAACTAACTTGCTATAGCGCTTTGTCAATATTCGCGTCTTTCGTATTATTCAACGTACTTGCCACTCTCCTAATCCAAGCTCTCAAAAGGGGAGAAGTTACGCCACTTCGATTTTACGGTAAAAAAGACTTCAAGCACAACTTCGGCCAGTTTGTTCCTGAATTTGTCGTCCATCCAATTACCGGCGTGTTCGAGGGCCAGATTGATGTACTCGAACAGCGCCTCAAAGCGCTCGAGTATGACATGGCGTATGCATTGCACCAATCAACTCTCCGCGATGAAGACATCAACGCTCTGAGAAACGCCAATGTTCTCAAGCTTGAGCTTGACAAAACTGGCAAGCCGCAACTTCCTATAACGGTGTACCACGCCCTCAGAGACCGCATGCGCAACGATATACTGTTATTTTCTGGCCGTCAAACTGACTCGGGCAGCAATCGCAATGCATCTCTCAAAGACATAACACTTGCCGATTACAGACAGATGTTCCTTGACTCTAAGCTCATGGATGATATTCTAATGGGCGTTACAGAGGTTGGAAAAGACCACGGTACATCACTGAAAAACCTTCGTAGCACTGTTGATACTGGCTTTACCAAGCTACAAGCTAATCAAGCCGACTATAATCAAAAGATGGGCGTCACCATCGACGGAATTGTCCAAAAAGAACGTACCGAAAACAAAAAGCAACTAGAAGAAGCGATTAATCAGGTTCGCTTGGATTGGGCCGAATCCACCAAGCATATCGAGCCTCAACTCGCTAGATTACATCAACAGATGCATCAAATTCTACAACATATGCAACAGTTTGAGCAACATCAGGGCGCATTGTCCAGAGCAGAAGTAGAATCCATTTTCCACAAGCTCATCACGAGGGCCAAGCTAGAAGGGCTCGCAAATGTCAAGATTGATGAATATGCTCGTAACTCTGAGCGCCGCGTCAACTATTTCGCCCCCAGCCACGGTGCCATTATCGACCCACATCACACGTCCCCGGACTGGATAATTCCGTCAATGAAGGCATGGCCCATAACCAAGTTGTATTGGTGGTTGAGAGACGAACCTTTGCCAGTCGCCAATACTCCAATAGTAGCTCTGACTAAATGGGATGAGTACGGCGAATGCTGGTGTACCTCGGTCAAAGGCGATGATGGTTCCGGAGCTAGTCTCGAGGTCATCATGGGCCACAAAATCTACATTGATCAGATAGTGGTTGAACATATCTCTCCTACAGAAACTCTTGAACCAGGTTCGGCACCTCGCGAATTTGAGATCATGGCCCTTTTCAGCGGCGAGCAAGCTTATCAAGTTGTCAAAGAGGCATCTCTGAGAGAATTTCCCGCCTCCCCGCTTGACAACACCCTTCGATTAGGCTATGCGCGAATCGCTGAATTTACCTACGACTTATCATTAGGTCAAGGAACTCAGGCCTTCCCTATTCAGCTTGACCTAAAGGCTCTCGGACAAATGAGTGGCACCGACACTTCCACCCAGAAGATTCTTGTTCGCGCGAAGAACAATTGGGGTGATAGCAAAGTCCCATACACTTGCTTCTATCGTATACGTGCTCACGGTTCTCCGCTTTCTCTTCCCTCATAAGTAGGGTTTATTACACACTCTCGTCATTGTAAGACTACGCATCACAGCCGGAGTTGGTGGGAATCGCGAATTTGAAGTGTTTTCTTTTCCGCAATGATTTTATGATGGATGGATCGTGTTTCCCATAGTGAAGAAGCTTAAGGAGTTAGGAGGAGCTGTTCTGTTTCTTGGCGTCCCTGGTATACCCCATTCGTATTGATGTACATAGATTATCATGACTTTATTTCAGTCATCAGAAAAGTATTGAAACAGAAATGAGGCCTATTGTAATTTTGAGTGATTTGTGGAACATGGTCTTCTCCATCATTCCATGCATTCCTGTCATCTAGATCAACGTTGTAGATCAAGAAGGCATGATCTACTCACCACTAAATAGCTTAG
>JAJONI010000394.1:0-25531 GCA_022190145.1 Pezicula rhizophila
AACTACTAGCAAAGTATATCTCCCTTTAAAGTTTATTTTTAAATTTTATTAGAAGTAGAAAAGAAGAGAGGGATAGAAATAGGAAGCTACTAGTAAGATTTAAAATCATAAATAATATTTTAAAAGCAGCCAATTAGCTATTTAATAAGTATCTTTAAGTTTAGCTACCTTACTTTTAGACTTTAAAAGCCTTATATTATTATAGAATCAATATCTTTTCTACTTTACCTGCTAGCTACAACTACTTTATTTAAGCCAAGCTATATAAAAACTTGTCGGTCCATTAGGAGTTGATTTATATCGGGGTTTTAGACCTCCAGCCCGTGCCACCAAGCAGACTAGTGTTTCTTCACGTAGTATGCTCTATTGTGGTCTGGGCTCTGGTCTTAGTGTAGTTGTTGTTATTGCTATGAAACTAGATGATGGTGAATATATTCCAACAAAACTATTCTTAGATCTAGTCTAAAAGATAATAACTAAATTAAAGAACTTTATATATAATAAAAGCTTATTAATTGGATTGGGCTTTTGTCTTCGGGTGTGAGGTTTCTAGGGATGTTATGATGGTATGTAAGAGATAGAATGTAATGCCTTGAATGAGATTTCACTCTAAAGAGAAGATGAAGATCTGAATCCGAAGTACAGGGCACTTGGTTTACAGTAGAAGGACAAAGGTTCATAGAAAGCCCTCGCTTAGCAAAAGATAAGTTTCAGCATTGGTGTGGGGATTTTGAAGGAGCTTGCAGATTCTAAGCCCCTTATACACCCTAGCTTCATTTTCTTCTCATGGAGCACGTACCGAGTCTAGAAATGGGGTTGCGGCTTCTCCCAGAACACCTCATCGGGGCTGTTGTGACTGTCTTTGTGATCGGGTATCAGATGAAACTTGAAGGAAGAGTGTGGAGAAGCATGGGACGAGATCCTCGGGAGCAACCCATTCTGCCCTGTTCGAACGCACTGCTTGATACTCTCCAAAGGACTGATATGAGACAGCTCCTTTTACCTGTAAATAGACCGGATCTTGAAAGTGTCGCAGAAGTATTTTGCCTTCAGAGGGTTTTGGTGACAGAAGAGTTTCTGTACGAAGGACTGTCCATTGTAGGAACCGGTCTCGTAGGTTTCGTATAGAATGGAAGCACTAGCCGCCAGAACAGTACATCACATGCGGTCCCCAAATTATGGGGAAATCTCTAGGAAGCCATTGGTTATCCTTACCAAGTCAGCCTCACTGTGCGTGGGGTCCTGAATTGAATTTTATCGATCAAAGGATCGACGGAAAGGATCTTGGAATTTGGCGACAAAAGCTTAGAATGAGGTTTGTCTCATGTTGAACCTCTGAATCCGGAGAGTGGGAATAGGTTCTAGACTTTACTTTTGGGTCCGATATCAGTGTTACTAGGCGGTTGCTTTTTATTGTGCAGCCGTAGGCTTTAAACACACACTCTCTCCTATGATTTCTGGGACATCTAGAATAGATAGCTAGTAGCCTTTTCAGACTCTCACAATCCGATTGCCTTGAGGAGAGCAAGTTCTACCTGCCCGCTCAGTAACGTGCAGGATTAGGGCGTTGTCCGTTCCACGTAGAGGTTGAACTTTATTTGCCAATTAATGTGGGGTGTGAGCTTGTTATTCTCTGGATGAATCTCAGCCACTGGATTCTTCGTGTTTGTAGATCAGACTCGAACGTGATCGCTTAACCGAGGAAGGAATAATGGGTAGCACCCGCATTGCCCTGCCTGATCAGACGAGCCGGGGGCATCATCAACTCCTACTCCAACTTCTTTGGTATCTTCATGGTCATAAAGGTGGGAAAAAGAATGCAGGGCGAAAAGGATTGCAGGGAAAATCAAAATGCCCCCATTCATGGGGCCTGAGGGATGAAACCCTCCTGTTTGGAAAAATTGAGCTGGCTAATTGAACAAGGCGTTTTTGAGAACTCCAGAATCGTGAGATCCTGTTGAGAGAGTACGAGTAGAGTACGGGATGGTGGAAGGTATCTGATGCTGTTTTTACTACATAAAGAGAAGACATCTTCATATTTTTTCTCATCATCAAATCATCAGCTCATCACTTTCATTCTCCAACAGCTTCTTTCACTTCAATCAAACTTCTACTTTCAACAATCTTTTCTTGCCGGCCAAGCATATCTCAAATAAAACCAAACGAAACCAGACAATCTTCATCATGCGATTCTTCAGCACCCTCACCATTGCCACTCTCTTTGCTGCCACTATGAGCATGGCCATTGCAATCCCCGCTCCTGTTGAAGCCGGACTTGCTATTGAAAAGCGTACCTGTGGTACTCTCACTGGCACTGCTCTTAGTGTTTGCCAGACTGCCTGTAAGGCAGCTTGTGTAAGCCATATCGCCCGTTTTTCAGATAATTCTTCTGCGATTTCTTGGTTAACTTTTGCGAAAATAGACCGTTGGAACGCTCGGTATTGCTTCGAAAGCATGCAAGGCGGCTTGCGATGCACCAGTGAGTACATCTGGTCGCCCTAAAATCCTTTTAAAAGTAAAGTTCCGACTAATTCATTGTACAGCCTCTATAAATGAGTTGATAGTTGATAGATTAGTTGATTGGTTAGGACATATTTTTCATTTCAAAGGGTGGTTTTTATTGTGGAAGCTGGGCTCTGGTAGCTGGGAGTGGTGAGCAGATCTCAGTCGTCTTCAGAAGTTTTCAATATGAACAGCCGCCCTAGCTGTTAGCTTGGTCGACAGCAAAGAAAGACTAGACTAGCAGTTTTCATGAAAATGAAAGATGACTTTACTTGAATTAGTCTTAAAATCCTTTCAATTCTTGGTGAATATGTGACTTCATTGCCAAGTGTTGAGATTGATTGCCAAGGTGTCAAAAGAACAGACGAACACCCTTTTACAAAATCAGCAGGTGCCAGGCATAACTTGTACGGCTTGCTCAGCCACGAAATCTTCAATTAAGACTCCAACTCTCAACTATTGGTAATCCCACCATATTCTCTTTGTTCCATCCACCTCCAAACCCCAATTTCACAAAGTATAGCTTTCTCCAAGTAAAAGTTAAATCGATATATCTAATTCCTACAACCGGCACACTCTTTTCGGGCAGATCTTGGAACATGCACAAAAATAAAGTTTGTCGCTTACGGCAGAATGAGGATCAGAAACCTTGTCGACTTCCATCCGCAGCTTCGAAAAAGTCCACTTTAGGGCTGTCAAGATTCATGCAAATGCCAAGGAGAGATTGCTACTGAGTTGGAGAAGTCTAGAAGAGGTATTTGGATAGTGGAGTTGTTTGATCCTTTGAAAAGGGTGACAACTGCTTAACTCATCTAGATTCGATATTGGGTAGCGGAGGGGCATGCTAACTTCTGTCGAGTAACAAATTCCACGTATTCTGTAGCAATGAGCTTGTACATTGCTCAATTCATGACCTGACCTGTACTAAATTAAGCCATTGGCTTGACTCGCTCACACTTGGTTTGGGCCACACACTTTCTGAGTAGGTGGTTTACTTGGCTTGAGGTAATCATTATGTACTGGAGGGGCCTAAGCTAATAGCGACGACTAATCCACTTGTCTTGAGTAATTCAGTATCATGAACTCGTCGGTGCAGTTACCATACGGCATTCCACAAGCACATTGTATGAGCCTCTAACCCAACATAGTCGAAAATCAAGAAAGCCGATAGAGGTGACATGTCAGACTAAGAAACTTTTTGATGAAATATTTGCATTATATGTAAATATATGAGCGAGGAGCGAAATTCTATCATAGCTATTCAACCTTTCTAGTCAATGTTCAGCTCCACATACAGATTCCTACTTTAAGTAACGTCTAAGTAATATATAAATTCTAGACTAATTTCCGTTTTGTTCGTCATAAGCTTATGTGACTACTAACTTCGGCCTCTCGTTTTGTATAGGTAGGACTCCAGCGGAGTGAGTATTTTCAATGCGTATCTTCGATTTTTGCGCGTGTTACCGAGCCGCTTGTCGAGGCGTCCATGATCAGCAAGGTGGTTTAGTATCAAAATGGTAATGGCGAGGCGACGCACAAATGCTCCAGATCTTTTGTGATTATCTATTTGGCTCTAAGGAAGACAAGGGTGTGTAAGAAGGGTCTCAAAAGAGGTGAATTTCATACTAGTGTTTAATGAAGATGTGATGGGCGATTGAAAGGGAGATGCTAGAGAGGTAGTGACAAGAGAGCCGTGGAAGGGAATTTATTGTTGATACTTAGGATCACGAATGGCGTGACGTTCATATGGAGAAGATAACTATCATGCTGGTGCTTATTGGACTGCTGGTTAGAGCATGTTAGGTGTTAGGGTTCAGGCTCACACGGTTTATAGGAATCTTGCTGTGAAACTTTTCAACAAGAGTGAGAATGACGAGCAGCTCAGAGACATTTTTTGAGGCCAAGGTACTTGCAGAGCGTTCCTCTTTGCCCTGGCTGTGTTATTAATAGACATCGACATATTACATATTCCCTTAGCCGCCTCCTTGCAGGCCACTGGAAAGTGATCACACGTGACTATGGGGTCATTAAAACTTGAAGATATTTGTAACTATATTGACTAAAAGAATACATATAAAGATAGTAATTTATGCTATTGATCTAACGCTATGAGAGAGTTCAAAAGAAGAGCCAGCGATGGTCTCTGCCTACGGACATTTCAGTCTGTCCCAAGCTGATAAAACAGAAACAGAATCGGAGCCTTTTAATGTACGGCTGGCCGAAGAGGAATATAGAAAGTAAGACTAGCCAAGTGCCAATTGGACGCCTTCGGCTCGGAAGGGTTTGATATCAGGAACTCTTATGATTCCCATGTCTACAACAATCTATTTGATGACAGAGTACCTCTATCGTACGGCAACACGTGATGCTGAAGAGGTCCAATGGATTGATACGGGTCAAGGCTGAATGTAGGAACACCACGAACTTCTACACGAAGCTGCTTACTGCGCCTACAGTATTTGGTTGTATATATATATATATATATATATATATCCCGTGCCTGGTACGTATGCACTATGTACTTTAATGCATATGAAGGGGGTGATTCGCAAGCACTATCCACTATCTCGTCAAAGACTTCTTGACTTGAGGATTTGAGGATGTACCAACACAAAAATTTGCAGGAAAAGAAGGCCGCGGGAACTCGGTAGTCGTCTCCGTACGGGTCCTTGCTTGCCTGCGACAAGCGCCAACGGGAGTATTCCAAGGGAAGAATTACCTAGTATGCGAGGGCCAATCAACACTGAATTAGTGATCGCTTAGAGCCAAACTGCATGACAATACAGACAAGGCCAGAATCACGAACACGAAATGCCATGTCTGATGTCGGATGGCTGATGTCCAGTCCGCCGCATCCACACACATACAGTAGTACAGCACAGCAATAAATAGTACTATTCCCATGAGGCGCAGAAATGTTCGAACGCCTGCCAGTGCCAGTACTGGTCCTATCGATGCTCGACACCCTGTCACCAAGACGCACCCTGGGAACGATCTCACTCTAAAATGTCTGGGGTATGGGGATGAGGGAGGGGTTGTAACAAACCAACTTGGGCCAACTACAGCGGCGTTCCCAAAGCGGCACACAAATTGATTACTTCTGCATATTCCTGTAGCTTGGCCAGGTTGGCCCATATTAGCCAGAAATGAGCATGCGCGCTACCACTCTGAATATATTAGCCAGCCTGGCGGGTGAGGAGCAGCTACTTTGATTCCAAGATTCACCTACAATACAAGCCATCGTCATAGTCAGCATGTCTTGAAGGCCATCTCCAGCAGTGAGCGACAAGTCCTATCGCGAGAGCTGGGCTACCCGAACCATTAACGTAGGCTGCCAGATCTCCTGACATCGTTGTTAGCCACCTCATTAGATGGTTGTGCATTTTTTTCGCAAATAACAGCTAAAGCAAACACGACGAGAGGGCTGGAGATTGATGTTTCCCTTTATGACGCCCATCGTGGACCTGAAAGTCTGTGACGATGTCATACTATCCCCCCCCGAACGTCTACAAGTTCTTTAATCAATTCTTAGGCCCTGGCCAATCGCCCGAGAACGCGTCCAGGAACCAAGGGGTGCGGAAGAGTGGCCCTCGCTCAAAGACGGGTTGTTCTACATGCAAGTATGTTGTTTTTACCATCACTCTGTCGATTCATCAATGGAGTAGCTGTAGTCCTATCGAAAAGTTATACTCACTGGTGATACTTAGGCAGAGACGCGTGAAATGTGATGAGACAAAGCCAGAATGTGTTCGTTGCCAAAATCTCGGTCGGGAATGCGGTGGTTATGCCCCTGATGCTCCCGAGGAAGCATCAAAGAACCCTACACCTATCGCCATACACCCTCGACCTATGTCAGTAATATCATTCAACCCGTCTGGTGCCCTTCCAGTTGGGGATGCAATAGAGCATCGCTATTTTCAAAGGTTCTGCGACAAGACGGCTGCCGAAATCTGTGGATCGTTCGATGCCAATTTTTGGACAGAGAAGGTCCTTCAGTTGTGCCATCACGATGCCCCAATCAGGCATGGGATTATTGCTCTGGGGGCCCTCGCTAGATCACTTGAGATAACCTCTTCACCCACTCGACTGTCACTTTCGGGGTTTCCTCAAATCGATCATCACCATCTCGATGAGCACCATAGATTTGCCCTTAGACAGTACAGCTTGGCCATTACTTCCTTGAGAGCGACCCTTCGCGACGGTCGCCGACATCTGAGGACATCTTTAACATCATGCGTGTTGTTCATGACCTTTGAGGCTTTCCAAGGAACCTACGATGGAGCCGTCACTCATCTACGCGGAGGATCTCGACTGCTGGGTGACTGGAGGACAGCTCGGGCAGGAGGCAAGGATCGATTATCTCAAGACTCCCTGTCCGAGATCCAGGATGATATGATTGATGATCTAGGACGAATGTTCGCACGTCTTGACCTGCAAGCACTCTTTATTCCACCGCCTTGTCCAGGCTCTTTCTTGGTTGGCCGTATGGATCCTAACCCAGTTCCAGACTTGCGTGGGGAAAGCATTGTCGTTCCAGACACCTTCTCCAACACCCATGAGGCCAGAGAATTCTGGGATTTTCTCATGGCTGGGATCGGCCAATTCCGCCGGAAGTCTCTCTACTATAAGAACCTTGACCCGGAGGAACTCACCTCCCCAAGGTGGCTCCGACAACACGAAAAATATACTGCTCAACTTATCCAGTGGCGCTCGGCATTCCAAGTAATTTATAACAAGGAAACAAGCTCGGGCGGGGTGCGTTCTGACGAGGCGGTCATGCTCAGCCTATATTACGACCTCGCAACCATTCTTCTGGCAACTAGTCTTGAGCACACAGAAATGATATATGACGAGTACATCGATCTCTTCCAAGAGATCGTTAATGAAGCACAAAATTTGCTCTCATCATCTGACAATCCAACTAACACTTCAAGATACACGCTCGATTTGGGTACTATTCTGCCTCTAGCCGTCACGGCAATCAAATGCCGCGATAGACGAATTCGTCGACAAGCCATAGCATTGCTGTGGTCGAAGGCGAGGAGAGAAGGCCTCTGCTTCGATACCATCGCCGTTGCAAGAATTTGTGCATGGATCTCTTCAATTGAGGCAGAAGGCCTACGAGAGGATCCAGACATAATACCAGAGTCGGCTCGAGTGGAAGTGTCCAATGTAAGGTTCGATCCTGATGAAAGGTGTTTCTGGATCGAGTTGATGTATATGACGAAGGATGAAAGTGGAATTCATAGGAAAAGAGAAACGACGTTCTCTTGGTAGCGTTTAGTAGCGGCCGCGATGCAATGACTAGCAAGAAATTGTTGGCGTATCGGTATGGGGCTTGAAAGGCAACCCAAAGCCAGCCAAGCATGGCGTTCAAGAGCTGCATTGAAATACGGAAATACGGATATTAGGAAAGCAGGCCAGTATACCTATCATTTGACGGCTGGGGAATGCATTAAAATTATGAATACGAACAGCCGGTTGAGTTGGTGAATAATAATAATAAAAACATCTTCCCATGATGTCACCAACGAAACCGCGGCCGAGAGTAAGTGATGTGCTCATCCTCTTCACCTTCATCGCCTTCATCTCCGTGATCTCCATATTCGTGATCTTCGTCTTCGTGATCGTCTTCCTCTCTACCGCTACTATCATAGTTATCGTGTACTACCGCTACCTTCCCCTCGAAGGTAGCCCAAAGATCGTCGTATATAGCCACAATAGAATGAGCACCATAGAAGGACTTCAATTCTAATAGTTTTGAGTGCAACCCTTCCTGTTTGTATTTCTCATTTTCATCTTCGGTCATGCTCCGTGCCAAGGCAGCCATATCGTCCTCATTTTTCATAAGTTTATGGCGAATCTGCGGTTCGTCAGGAAATGCGACACACTTGCTGATCTTTCTCAACTCCTCCAAAGCATTCCTCCTTGTTTCCCATTGTGTTTTCCGCCAGCTTGATTAACAATGGCCTTTCTCGATCGATACAGGGAGTCGGTAATTTCTGGGATCGCCTCATATTATCTGCTGCTGGAGAGTCGTGCATAAGATACATTGATTGTGCGCTAGCAACTTTTCGAGTACTGGTCGAAATTGACGGGCGGTCTGGCAGTCGAAGCTGCAACCTGTTCATCAAGATGGATTTTGTGTGCATTTTAAACCCAGGCCGTAATGGAAGAATTACTTTTGCAGATATCGTACAGTGGCCTTTGTGTCATGCGTACTGGTAGACTGGCAATTAGAAGTCAGAGAGTTCGTTCGAGAGGTTTGGCTGCTGAGCGCGTTCTCTTAGAAGAGGTTGCTATGCTTTGTTCAGCAGCATCGGTTGCTGAATATGCATTGAAATCACGCTCCGAGGATTTAGAAGCCATAATACCAGCTTAATGTTTTGGTACAGAGGGAGTGTGGTGGTGGTTTGAAGACTTGTAATTGGAATTGCCAATTGGGGCTCTCGACGCGTCTGAAGGGTTGACGCGAAATTAATTCTGGTCATGTGATATACATCAGCCTTGTTGCCTCAGCCTTGTTGTATTGCCTGATTGACTCGGATCTCTAGAAAAAAAGGATCGCGTCTTCCTTCCATAAGGCCGCGATTGTAAAGAAGATGGCTAAGTACCAGAGACAATGCCAGTGACAACGATCAAGTCTTGGTCGTCGACATTAAGACTGCCCAAATCTACGTTTCCGTAAGCAGACTTCTCCAAGTAACTAGACTCTCGCTGAATTAATCCTGAAGTTATCGATCATCTCCAAAGCACCAGGGTCATTACTTGAAAGCATGTACCGATGATCTCTACAAATGGCAGAGCAAGGAGCGTGCTGGCCAGGAACCCTTTGTGCTTGGTGATGGCCCACCATATGCGAATGGGAGTCTTCATGTTGGACATGCTTTAAACAAGATCTTGAAGGATATCATTTGCAGAGTCAAGGTACAGCAAGGTACGGGCTCCCTTCAGTAGTTCGGATAAATTATTGGGAACTAGCAACGACGTTATATGGACAAACCGCTAAACTTGTATCACTAGGTCGAAGGATTTCCTTCAATCCAGGATGGGACTGCCATGGACTTCCAATTGAAGTAAAGGCAATTGAAAAACATCTCGTGGAAAATGTGTCAAAGGGTGAAGGTCTTCTCGACGCAATAGGTATACGCCAGGCTGCTCGCAAGCTTGCAAATAAAACAGTGAAGAGTCAGATGTCTGGCTTCCGATCGTGGGGTATCATGGCAGACTGGGATCGGGCGTGGAAGACGCTAGACTCTAGTTTTGAGCTTAGACAGTTGAACGTCTTCCAGTCCATGGTTGAGAAGGGACTCATTTTCCGCCGTTTCAAGCCCGTCTACTGGTCTCCTTCCTCGAGAACAGCTCTGGCTGAAGCCGAGCTGGAATACAAAGATGATCATGAATCTACCGCCGCCTTTATTTCTTTCAGTCTGACAAAGTTCTCAAACGTTTTAAACAAAATTGCAGGAAAAGTTCCGCTGGGCAAATTGAGCGTGATCATATGGACAACCACTCCGTGGACACTTCCGGCGAACCGTGCGATTGCATTTCATAAGGATTTGGACTATTCCATTGTTAGGTCAAACGGAATGACTTATATTGTAGCGAGGTCGCAAATTGAGAACCTCCAGAAACTACATTTTGGGGGCCTTGACGGAACCCCCCCCATTGTGAGCCCTGAAATAGTGGTAGATTTGATCAAAGGAGCTGCGCTTCAAGGATGCGAGTATACCAATGTGTTACGGAACAAACCAGGAGTGGAAATCCCACAACCCCTTATTCACGCCGACTTCGTCACCGACACCTCAGGAACTGGACTTGTTCATTTGGCCCCAGGTCATGGCATGGACGACTACGAGGTTTGTACACAACTAGGCATTGACGCTGTTGCGCCAGTTGACGATCTTGGTCGGTTCACCCCAGAAGCATTCTCAACTCTAAGTAAAGTCAAATATCCTAGGAAAATAGATGAACTTGAAGGCAAATCAGTGATAGAAAAAGATACGTCTATCCAAGTTTTAAAGCTCCTCTCCAACCAAGTCCTCGCCACACACGCATACAAACACAAGTATCCGTACGACTGGAGAACGAAACTCCCTGTGATTGTTAGGGCTACAGAGCAATGGTTTGCCGACGTGGGAAGCATTAAGGATCAGGCTCTGGGGTACTTGAAGGATGTTCGATTCATTCCTGGGACCGGAAAGGCGAGATTAGAAAGCTTTGTCAAAGGCAGGAGTGAGTGGTGCATATCCAGACAGCGAGCATGGGGTGTTCCAATCCCAGCATTGTACGATGAGTATGGGACTGCCGTGCTCACGCCTGCCAGTGTTGCACACATCATTGAGATGATCAAATTAAGAGGCACCGATGCTTGGTGGACAGATGATCCCCACGATCCTGCGTGGATACTCCCAGGACTACAAGGAGTCCATACTCGAGGAAAGGATACCATGGATGTGTGGTTTGACAGTGGAACCAGCTGGGCCAGCAATTATACTGAGAGACAGGCAGATGTCTGCCTTGAAGGCACTGATCAACACAGAGGCTGGTTCCAATCCAGTCTTTTGACACATACAGCTGCATCGCCAAATAAAAATGCACCTTACAAGACATTGATTACCCATGGGTTCACCCTTGACCAGGATGGGAAGAAAATGTCGAAGTCTCTTGGTAATGTGATTGCGCCAGAGCAAATTATGGACGGGTCATTACTTCCTCCTGTTAGTATTTATAATTTATGAACCTTTGTAGTGTTGAGTGTGCTATGCAGCTAGGAAAATAATTGGAGCATATCAAAGTGGCAATAGAAGGAGGCTAATTCTTACAGGTTACACTAAAGGGGAAAAGTGGTATTATTCGCAAGACAATGACTGGATTTGATGGTCTTGGTCCAGATGCACTTCGACTTTGGGTAGCGAGCAGCGACTACACAAGAGATGTGGTCATTGGCGAGCCCGTCCTCAAATCTATCAACCACTCCCTGATCAAATACCGAACGACCCTCAAGATGTTATTAGGTTCCATGCACGCGAGCGCCCGCAGAGCACCATTGACAAAACTAGATAGAATCGCACTTGTGCAGCTCGATGATTGCATGAAAGAAGTAGCGGCCGCCTACGACAACTTCGAGTTTCACAAGGGAATCAAGGCCATTGATCGATGGCTGTTCACTGATGTGTCTGCCTTCTATCTGGAGGCTCTGAAAGACAGATTGTATTGCGGAGACGGCGGTGGCGTTCTAGAGGAGATCTTCCAAGGTTTGCTGAGGATGTTGTCACCTATCCTGCCTGTAACTGTCGAAGAGGCTTGGGATCACCGCCCGAAGTGGATGTTAGCCCAACCGCTTAAACACCCTTTCCATCAAACGGCAGAAGACAGCCTTATTCCGTCCCAACTATCTGCATCCGCCCGAGATAGGATTCGCTTAGATGTGCCCTGGCTACTCAATGCCAAAGCCGCCATTAATACCGCTACCGAAAAGGCGCGAAACGACAAGCTTATAGGTTCTTCTCTCCAAAGCTCTGTTGTCCTCGTCCTCCCCCATGCATCCTCTATGGAGGTGTTCCAATATTATGGTGTTGAGGAGTTGGAGGCTATCCTAGTTGCATCAAGTATTGAAATCGTTGCAGAGTTTGACATAGACGAGCGCAAGGCAGAATGGGATTACAGCATTCCGTTTGATGCTCCTGGTGGACAAGCAAGAGCATGGGTATTGCCTCCAGTTGGTGCGAAATGCCCAAGGTGTTGGAAGTATGTTACGCCTGCCGAAGATGAGCTGTGTGTAAAATGTGAAGAAGTGGTTTCTGAGGGCTCGACTGTTGGATTCAATACATTCTAATGTAAATTAGTTTACACCGCTGCAAGGTAAGTTGAACATGTATATATTGTATGATAGGCAGAGCAGCTCCTGTCTATTGCTGCATGTCAATACTGTATGAATATAAATCAAGATCCGACTTTTACAAGAGACAGGCAGAGCTATGAAATTAGTGGCACTCATTCTACAGCGAAGTCTACAAACCCACAGGTTCTTCTATAGAATATGTATCATGTGATCACCATGCAAAGATAACCTAAATCTCGCCAGGTTGGCAACACAACTCTTATGCTCCTCACAATAATTCATATTCCCTCTTCTGTTACTCTCGTCCCCCCTCACCAACTCTTCTACTTGCCATTGCAAACGGTGCTTATCTCATCCTAAGACGAAAGGATCATTGACACATCTCGGACCAGAAGAGCACATTTCATTTCATTTCATTTCCTTCGGCTGTGACTCAGCTTATTCATTATTTCATTTAGCAACACCCTACAGAGATTTGCTGTGGTTTTCTGGTGCGAATTCCACCTCACTTCTTCCTATCTGCCTCCCCGAGTTCATAGCTGCTATCCGCGCTGCGCGCGCAAAGGGCAAAGGGCAAAGGGGGCACCACATGTCATTGCCATCGCAAGCACGTGAAGACCATGCATTCATTCATTCCCGTCCTCTTCCTTCATATGCATATGATTACTCTTCATATATTCCCAACTCAACTCAACTCAACTCAACGCACGACTGCCACGGCTGTTGGGTGTAATGCAAAACTTTATCTATCTCACAGGTATTATTTGCATGTGAGGTCATAGTGTCCGTCCTTTCCCCCTTCCCTTCCGAACGCGGGCCTCCGGAAGATGTCGGCTCCTTGTAGGAGTGCCAACGACAACAACAATATTCTTCACAAAACCCTGTGAACCCTTTTTGGGTCTTTGCTGCAACTCAACTTCATTTCTTGCTCTCCTTATTATAACTTGCCCGCAAATATGCTGTCTCGCTCGAGCTTCTCAATAGGCAATGCCCGACCGATCCGGAGAAGTCTGTTGCTATTCAGCAGCTATGCCAAACGAGTACTATCAACACAAGAACTCGACAAGGCCAGAGGAGGTACGTCCATCACACGTCACACGTGACTCTCAACACACCTGTGCCTTAAAGTTAATACAGACAAAGGCAGAGAAAGGGTTGTTATTCTAGGCGCAGGGTAACCAAATACCTTTCAAACCCACCTAGGACTACCCTTATTTAACCCCCCTTTTATCTTAGGTGGTCTGGCTTTGTGCTCTCCCGCCAGCTCGACAAGGAGAAATTCCAGACAGTCGTCGTTTCCCCACGCTCCTATTTCGTCTTCACGCCTCTACTGGCGTCCACGGCAGTAGGGACACTTGAATTCCGGACAACACTCGAACCCGTTCGAAAGCGAGCATCGGGAGTAGAGTATTACCAAGGTTGGGCCGACGATATAAATTTTGACACCAAGACCCTCACTGTCGAAGAAAATGCCATTCACAAACCAAAGAGCACACCTTGGGTAAGAGGAACTGCTCATAGTTTGACAGACCCGAAGATTGATGACCTTGAAGTCGAAGAAGGAAAAAAGAAAGGTCAGGTATTTGACTTGAAATATGATAAGTTGGTTGTTGCCGTGGGGTGTTACTCGCAAACATTTGGAACGAAAGGAGTGCGAGAGAATGCCTACTTTCTAAAAGATGTTATTGATGCAAGAAAAATTCGGAAACGAATTTTAGAATGTTAGTCTTCTCCCCACCATCCCCACAGAAACAAATCTTATAAAGCCAAACAGGTTTCGAAACAGCATACCTCCCAACCACATCAGAAGCTCTCAGAAAGCAACTGCTCAATTTTGCCGTCGTTGGTGGAGGTCCAACCGGTGTCGAGTTTGCAGCTGAGCTCTTCGACCTCTGCCACGAAGACCTTCGCAAGATCTACCCCTCGCTTATTTCTTACATCAACATAACCATCTACGACGTCGCTCCCAAGATACTTCCCATGTTCGATGAGAAATTGGCATCTTACGCTTTAGAGCTCTTCAGACGTGATGGGATCAAAGTAAAGACTGAACACCACATCCAAGAATTGCGGCCAGGACTTCCTGGCGATACTACGGAGGCTAGTTCCATAAATAATGCCGGCTGCTTTACTCTAAAAACGAAGGAGGATGGAGAAATTGGCGTCGGTATGTGTGTCTGGAGTACTGGACTCATGATGAATCCCTTTGTCCAGCGCGCACTCAACACAGTACATCGCTATCCCACCAACTCCGCAAAACTCGATGCTCTAAAACCTGTCCCTAAACCGCATACTCATAAGTGGTCGCTAAAGCGACACTCAAAGACTGGGGGCCTGATGGTCAATGATCGTTTCCAACTTAAGCTTATTAATTCATTGCATTTGGAGAAAAATGCCCATGATGATTCGAGTGCTGAGGCAACAATGAAGGACGTTTTCGCTTTAGGCGACGTAGCAGTACGTACCTTGTCACATTTCCAGTCCTCTAACCCTCCAACCTCCGACTATCCATAGCCCGAAGCCTTTGTCGTTAACTTCTCGAGCACCTAGGTAATGGAGAAATCTCCCCTCCCAGCAACAGCTCAAGTTGCAAATCAAGAGGCAAAATGGCTCGGAAAGCGTCTCAATGCAGGCGACTTGGAAGAGAACCACTTCACATTCAGAAACCTCGGTGTAATGACATATCTAGGAAATATGAAAGCCATCATGCAAACAGATGATCAAACGGGCATCAAGGGGTACGTTCACTCCTTTCTCTCCATCTTCCCTTCCTACACTTCGCTTTAGTTTTGACTTGTTCGTTCAATCTCGCTCCTTTCTCCCCGTCTTCCGCTTCCGCTCGTCTCCTCTCGACCGGGGTTTGTATAATACTATAGCGTTTAGCATTGCGATCACGAGGACACGATCTCACTTTGGTTTTTGCGTTCGGGAGGGAGCGGTGAACGTAAGGCATGCACACATCCTGTCATCTGCATAAGCCTGCCCCCTTCCCGCTCGCTCCTCCAATGGCCTCCCCTGGTCGCGTCCGTTCACTAGCAACCACGTCAGGTTAATACAATAGCCAATAAGAGGTCATGGAACCCCTCGCCCAAGAAGATGCTGGGACTGGGCCTCATCTCTTGATCACTTTTATCTTCGCTCTTTCAAACCCCGAAAAGATTAAAGCAAACACCGGGAACAAGGGATCCACGGGAATTAGCGAAACTGCCGTGTTTAAATCTCCTACCTATGTTTAGATGCCGTATCGTCCTTGTTGTACCTTACCGAAATAAGAAACCCATCCGCTAACTAACGGCATTTGCTTTCATTGGAAACAGTCGCACAGCTTGGCTTATCTGGCGTGGAGGTGAGCACAGCTTGCTTGGACTTGGTGTGTTTACAAACATGCTGACCTGCACAGCTTATCTAACCCAATCCATGTCGTGGAGGAACAAACTCCTAATACCCTTCTATTGGTCAGTTCACAACCATTCCATACAGTACGAAAGCACAATAGTCGTCGCAATATGCAAAAAGTGCCAAGAGAACAGTGACGGAAAGTTTACTGTTACTTACTCGTCTTCACTTGCCTTTGCATCCACATACATCAGCCAGTTTAGTAGATCGGCTCCCACTATTTTTCTACGTCTAGCGCTGTACGCGGGGATTTTCACCTGCACCGTGCTATAGCACACAGGGCAGAGATCGGGAAGGGGAGCTTTAGGCTTGACTTTAGATGATCATCCCACTAAGCTAGCCCTCGACTCAAGCCCTTCGATCAAGAACCGACAAACAACTCCATACCCTCTCCCCATTCCCCTTACAATTATCCAGTAGTAATCTAAAGGTGTCAAATCATCTCATGACATTTCATCACCTCACATGATTTATTGTTTAACTGCTTTTTTTTTTTAATTCTTTTATCTCGTACTCTCCTCTCGTTACTACCCAAGACCCAAAGTTCCCCTCCCCCACCCTTCGTATCTCCAGATTTCAAGTTTGGCAAAAATAACCCACGATCGACCGGAAATTACCCTTATCCTTACTCACATCATCTTTATCAACTGCACAACTTATCCTTTTTCTGCTCTCACAGTAACCTTTTCTTTCTTGCATCCCTAACACTGGCATGCAAGTGACGTCAAAGCGCTCATTAAACATCGTCACATATTGCTCTATACGCACTATACCCTACCCTATACACGTCACAAAAAAAACCAAAACACAAAAAGTTAAGATTACTACTGATCATGTCCTTTCGCGTAAAAACAGGTCAATAAATTGGGTTTTTGGTCGGGATATCTCCCGATTTTAGGTTCTAAGGGGAGGACAAAGTTTTGGACTGTTGGAAGATTTGGAAGGAAGTTAGGGTATGTTTGAGAAGTTTGGAGGAAACGTGGAAACGTGGAAACCGTGGAAGCCGCAGAAACGTGCGCGTGGGTGTTCGTGCGCTTGCATTGGGCTGCGCTTTGTGTTCATTTAGCTTAACAGAATGGCGAATATATCAATATGTGTGGCGTTGTATGCATGAAGCGAAAGCAAGCACAGTGAAATGGTTCCGCAGAAAGAAAAGAGAGTTTTTCTAGAAGCCGAAGTAAACCCTGGAGACACGAGGCTATAGTATAATAATGAAGCAGCTATGGTCCAGTACCTGCTTGACTATGACAGTGTTCGCGAAACTTTAGATGATTTCTGAATCATGGAGATTTGGGATTTGGGATTTCCTTACCGACTGTACCTTGCTTTGTTTATTTCTGTAGTGGTGTGGTGTAACTAGGACTGACTGGACTGGGCCCTCCTACAGTGGGTGGGTCGGGTCAGGTTGGTTCATCGACAGAACACGTGCTCATGAAGTAGAGAACTCCATTGCAAGATGAGTAGGTAGGTAAATAAGTGTACTTTACAAATACTAACTAGAGCTACTTAACTCCACTAACTCCTAAAGTACAAGAAATGAGTGCCCCCATGCTCCTTTCCACACTCCCTATGAAACAAGAACATCAACGAGGACAAGTTGAAAATCCAGCTGTTTCTGGGGGGTATATCTTCTTCGGCCTGTAAATGGCCGCTCCGCAATCTCTCTTGTGTTACCTAGCACGTTTTTCGTATTCTCCTTCGCCTTCTGCTGCCTCGAGAACCAACTTCACCTGATGTACATAATACCTAGACCAACACATACACCTTGGCATGGAGATCCTGCTCTTCCTCTTCTCTGATATAACATGTTTATATGTGACAGTAGAATAACTCCGTTCCTTGTCCAAATCGTCCCCAAACCAGAATCTTGAATTGCTGTATTTTACCCTTGCCGGAAACCCTGTTCAATGAAAGCCGCCTCCCTTATCAAAATTGACAAAACTCCCAAAATGAAGTACCACGTCAGATCCGGAAGGTTAATGCCAAACTCCGAAACGCAAACCAGTTTCCCGAGGGAAAGAGCCAAGGGCGAATGATAAAACCTCGAAGTGCTACCTAGTCGAGACTTTATACCTCATCAAATCGACAAACATCCGCAAACTCAGGATACTTGTCTGCGAAGGGTTTTCGCATACTCATGTTTCCGAGATCACTCAGATGCTTTTCCATCAAGGGTGATATCTTGATCTGACCATCCTCAAAAATTAAGGCTTCCATGCCATCGCCAGGGAAATTGACGTTCAGATTCGAAGCATAGCAGTTTTGGAATTCTAGCGTGCCATAACGATCTTGATTCTCGATGATCCTGTCCCGGAACTTGCCCCAGGGTGGGAGATCCATCCAGGCTGGGTGGGGAATAATGAGTTGTGATGGTCGTGGAGCTTGCCACTCGTGCAAAGCTGTATAGGTCGACTGGCAGGGTGAAATTTGCCATTGTACGAAACGATACATTGCCATGAAGGAGGCGAGTTTCTCTGGAATAAGCTGGAAGCCACGACGTGAGAGAACGGCTGAGTAGCGTGACATGGTGTCTGTCAGCGTCATGTTTGTCAGATTGGCAGAGCTAAGCGGCTTCACAGGACCCGGCTGGTTAAAGAGAACGTGTACCGATGGGAAGGATGGGCCGATGAGGCACTGCCCTGTCACATCCGCCGTCATGTGTAAATGACGTTGTGATTGAATGACACCGATCATGAGCTCATCTATGAGCGTTGTCGGCGCCGAGATTTTTGTACTGATCTGCCATGCATAAATCGAGGGCTGAGCTTGCCAGCAGGTGCTGTTTTGGAAGTTGGGCGCGGCGCGCGGCGCGTTGATCACGTCTGTGAAGCCGGGGCCCCTTTGGTTGCTCTGTTCAGTGAAGCGCGAGGGCTGTTGGAAGGTGGGCGCGAAGGCAGGCCAAGCTGGTGCTACTGGTGCTGTGAGGCCTGGATTTTCCCAACCTGATGTGAGAGGCGTGTATAGCTGCTGTGAAGTCTCATCTGGAATGCCGAAAGCACCTGGTTGTGAGGTTGGTGTATGATATACTGGCACATCTAGATTAACGAAGGGTTGACTAGAATCGATCTTGATGCCCTGCGGTATGACAATGGGCATCGTTGGTACCTCAGAAGCACTCCATGGATCTGATGGCGCGTCTACTTCTGACCACTCCCCCATCACCGTCTTCCGCATCACATCTTCGGCCTCTGGTGACACTGAAAAATCTTGCACTGGCACACGCACTTGTGCCCTGAGCTGTTCAATTTCCAACTCGAGCTGTTTGTTCCTCTGCAGCACACGCTCGATGCTGCTGTCCCTCGAGCCATTGTCAAGAGACTCGAGCTCCTTAACCTTCTTCTCCAGAGACTCGATATGTTCCTTCGTTCGCTGCCTGATGTTTCTCTGGGCTTCTCGATCGTTGGCACGTTTGCGCGCCAGTTGTGCTTTGCTCAGGTGGGTTACTGATCGTTTTCCGCCCCGGGCACCTAGAGTTGTTGTAGAAGTATTAGTGACTGTATCATGGGACTCGGTGGACATGACTTCGTTGACCGCACGACTCGCTACAGCTCCACAGTGCTCCAGACGAAGCAATCGTGAACCGATTGGGACGTACCTTTTTGTCTTGGCTCCTCTTTTATCTCTAGCGATGGGGCAGGACTGTTAGATGTGGTGGACATGTTATGATTGAGTCGACTCATCGCCGTGGGGGACGGTGATGAGAGAATATGATTTTATTGAGGTTGAGGGTGAGGGTTTTGGCTTTGCTTTGCTTTGCTTTGGGAGTAGGAGGAGGATACGGGGGGAGGGCGATTGGGGGCTGAAAAGGTGGAAACTGAGTGGAGTTGAGAAGAGGTCGCTTTCGTAACTTCTTTCATAGACGAGGCCAGGTGGAACAACGGGAAAGGGTCTCCTCTTGTTCTGATGTATGTATGAGGTGGGGCAGGCGAGCACTGAGCAGTACAAAATAAATGGGGGGTCTAACGTCTTCAAATAACATCCAAGCGCCACAATAATGGCTGGGATGAAGCCGACACCGACAAGCTAGGGAGGGTTGGAATCATATCATCAGCTAAGTAAGGAAAAAGGGAAGAGCGAAAAGGGCCACGAGGGAAGGGAACAAGTAAGTAAAAAGTGTGATGATGCTAGTAGCGGAGGAGGGAGGAGGAGGTACGGGGTGTGAGGTCAGAATGATGATGCCTGCAAGAGAAGCATTTTGGATTGCAGGCCTTGATGCACCAGCAGGATTTTTTTTTTATTTCAGGCGAAGCAGGGACGAGAGCGAAGCGACAGACATCAGAAGAAGGTAATCCGGAGGATTAGGAGCGGGAGGTACGAATAATGAAAAAGTATGGAAAGTTCAGCAGAGGGTGTGTGAAGATGCGTGGTTGCAGGGTTCCTAGAAGCCTCTAAGTTGCCTCTCAAACCTTGCTCGGGCTGGGGTAAAATAATGTTTAGAGCGTCCCTAGCCACATCATGCCTCCTCGTTTCTTCAGGGCAGGGCAGGGCAGGGCAAAGACAGGGCAAGACAAGGGGCAGGGCAGAGTGAATACAGTACATTATTGCAGTGTCAGCAGCACAGTGCTATGCTGTGAAAGAATACTGTACATAATAAAGAAAGATCAGACCGCCAATGACCTCGAGAAGTCTGTGGTAGAGAGGCGAGAAGAAGCTATTTCATACTACTACTACTACTAAAAAAAATAAGGGTCGCTGGCTGTGGCAAGGAGTGTTGTGGCTGCGGCGGCGTCTTTCATGCTGCACGTCGCCATAAGGGGGAAGCAGTATTATACCCATTACCAGCTGTATTAGCTGGTGTAATTAGCTTCCGCTCAACAGTAGTGTGCAAAGCAAGTGTAAGGGACACACACGCGCACACACACACACATACACACACCGACCAGCGGAAGCAGCCAAAAACAGGAAAGGGCCGGGGTTGGTAGTTGGCGTTAAATTCAGAGCTTATTAGCTGACAGTGACGCTGCCGCGTGCCTTGCCAAGGTCCCAAGGTCTAGAGGGATGGATGCACTTACTTGCACCAAGCGGTGGTGGTGGGTGGTGGTGGGTGGTAGGTACACCAAGGTGCTGGACGAGCAGGGGTATTTAAGGTTCAGATGGCGCCGCGATCTGCAGCAACTTGCTGGCTCTGCTGGCCTAAACTCCTAATGCAGCCTAATGCAGCAGGTGGTCCCGGGGTGAGAGGGGTGAGAGGGTGAGAGGGTGAGAGGGGGGCTATCTGGGCCTCACAACTAAAGCACCTCCGTGAGACACATCAAAGAACACACCCCCTTTTTCTCAGCATACTATTGGCCAATTCTTTTTCTTTTTTCATACAGTGCTGTTGCTGGCTTTGTTGCTTCTTTTTTCGCTTTCTCCACCACCGGTTTTGTATCCACACTTCCGCGCATCCGCCAATCCTACCTTACACTTGATAAACTCCTAGCGAGCTGTACAGTACTTTCCCGTATTTATCCCTGTTTCCCTACTTTTCCTACTTTCCGAAATGCTCCGGGCGATCGAAGTCGGACAACCGGGAGAAGTTGACCGCGCTGTAACACAGAGCTCAGAGCCCTACTTATCATACATACAGCCCTTAATTACAAGCAAGCTAATGTACCGCACAAACAAGCGACTACTCGGGATTTGCTGCACTTTCTATTACCATTGATTAATACTGGCCTTTCGTGTGTGTCTTGAATTGTAACTCTCTCACAAGCCTCTCTCGCAAGCTCAAGCTCCCACAACCTGAACCCTTACACATACGCTCACGCACCTCTCAACCCTACAGCACAACGCATGGCAATGCGAGCATACTCTACAAACCTTGTAAGATGAGATCGTTTACTATGAGTGCAGCAAAAGCGATCTGGAGTCTGGATCGAAAGATTCCCCTTGCGATATCACAGTGCCTACCGTCTCGACTGGTGCACAAGCTCTGAATGTGAAGCAAAGCCAACAGCTTCCGCAGGAAAGGCGCATCTTCTCACAGAGCTAAGGTTGGGTTGCGAATAGTATCGCCGAGTACAGATACAGCGAGATCCAGAATGACTGCAAAAACTTGCTCTTGCTTGCATCTTGCCTGCGAGATCCACCTCGAGTGCTTCATCCAAAGGCAGAGGGCGCACCCCTCCTCCGCCATCCCTTGGAAGCGGATAAAGTGATGAAGTAATGGTCAAGAAGCGGTGAATAATGAATTTACTGTTGTTGGACTTGCTCAAGGCCCAAGGGAAGGTTGGCTGCAGGCTTCTAGCTTTCTGAGGCGTTCGGTCAAGACAGTTTCCACGGTTCAACCAGAAGTTTCGAATTCTTCGATGCGAACTCAAAAAGCTTGCCCGACGGAAACGCTCAAAAGTAAGGGTACACAGAAGAGTTAGAGTGTGCTATGGCGATTGCTCATGGGATCCCTTCCAAAAGGCGCTTCTGCTTTCCCCGTCGTGCTGGTTCCAAGCATGGTGTGCAGGACAACTATCTGAGCGGAAGCCGAGCCAGAAGGTGGAATGGAAGCAGGCAGGCAGCATGACCAAGAGCAGTCCGAACTGTATTTAACGGCAGACTGTCGGCCGACGAACAAAGTGTAAAAAATGCGTTCTGCGCACCAGTAGCAAAGTAATAAAAGAGTTCTCCGACGATAATCCCTGGAGTCCGATACTTACCGATGCGGCATATGCTACCGTATGGAGCAACCCGAGAGCCTATGAGCGTTAAGCTTTTAGTACAGAACAGCCTACGGAACCCTTAAGGAAAACCTAACCAAGTACGAAAGTACTGACTGTCCTTTCATACAGTCAGTCAGTCAGTCAGTCAGTCAGTCAGTCAGTCAGTAGTATACGGCAGCAAAATACAGGACCCCCCCCTCCCTAGTCTAGTCGTCCATGGCGGCGTGCACCCTCTCTCTCCTGCAGCTGATTACAGAATACGTCCAAGTACGAATATTACTCTATGTATCCGATTGTATCACAAATCAACCCAACGCCCCCGATAGAACGTCTTTTTCTGTCCAGACTGCTGACACCGAGTACTATCACCACCGCGCCACTATCGACACACCAAAGAAAAAATTGCATAAAGGAGTTTATAAGGCACCCTACCCTCATTTCTCTCCCTGTAGGACAGCACAAACGGTACAGACTACGTACTTCGTATGACAGTACCAATCTTCCCAAGGCTCACGGACGTCCATCCTTCTCCACGCGGCAGCTGGGAATTACGAAAAGCCGAAGTCACGAAAGTAGAGCGCTAGCTCAGGACCCCTTTCAGCCGAAACTACTTCGTACACCAACACAAGATAGTGTGGAGCGCATGCTGTACGTATAACTGTAAAACCCCGATCCTACTAATAAACAGGGGTGCAGGGTAATCTAGTTTCTCTTATACCTGCCATAACTCACTGTTCAATATTGTGTACTTATGAGTTTCAGTTGAAGGTCTAGCGAACTTTGGCCACATTCGTGTTTCTTTTTTCGGGAACATTGTGTGAATCTTCTTCTACTTGGACGTACTGTAGGATGACATGTTGCTAAAGTTTACCAGTCACGAATGGGCCCCGTTCCCAAGTCCCAATTCTTCGCTCGCTAAGAGGAAATCTGGGGTCGTTAGTTCCCTCGTCCGTAAGCCAAGCACCAAGCACCAAAGCCACGATCAGCTGCTCTCTTTCCTTTCCTTTCCTTTCTTTTTGAGGCCTGTGTTTTACAACCGTTGGATTTCTGTAACAAAGTTACTTTCTTTTTCTCTGAAATTAATTCTACTGTAGATACTGCAAAAGACGCACTTGGACCTCTTCCTCCATATATAGCTCACTCCGCAAAGTATATTGTACAGCGACGCAACTAGTCCTGCAATCAAGTCCTGATGAAGGTAAAGGGGTTGTTGTTGCAGTTATCTTGTCGTTTTGAGGCTGATGTTATTCCCGGTATAGTACTTCGTAGATTCACCTCATATCAGCTGGTACTTGTTATCCCGTCCACGCTGCCTGCATAATAAACGGGTTTTTGTGTCAATCAGACAACTGTAACAGCCCTATTCCGCATCCACGCCACAAGTGTGGCTTTGCTAGCGAAATATTAGCTATGTCATCAGTTAAGCAATTCTAGAATTCCTCAGCATGAATGCGCGTCATGGGGTCGACTCCACCATATCTTCTTCGTCTTTGAGAACCGCAGTGACTTGACCATCCTATCATTGACAAGTAATCAATTGTCCGCATCTGTTCCCAACCTCCCTAGCTCACCATCTCAAGTACGAGATCATGTCAAAACAAGGAACTGCTTAATCAAGAATCACTTCGTGGCCTATTTAACCCTGCTGTAAGTAAACCTTCCTCACCTCTCCATATACTTGACTACTGGGCTTGACTTGTGGTACTAACAAGGGAGCAGGTCACTTTAGCTCTGTGCATAACAGGAAATGTTCCAATTGTCCGCTCAATCTTTGTCTTTGTCGCTCAAATTATCGCTGGTATCGCTGCCGCTCTGCCGCTGCAGCAGTGAAGGGCCTTGTTCCCAGCAACAATGTTTACTTTGTAGTCTACCTCACCTCTAGAGCGAGTGTTGCCTAAGGTTTATTCTTAGAGATGTTCTTTACTGTTGAGCTTGTTTTTACGACTTTAGTGCTGGCTGCCGAGGTTTGTACACGGTGTCAGCTAATGGAAAATATAGTAACCTAAAGCCACCTTCATTGCGCCCGTCGGTATTGGTCTTGCACTATTCGTTGCAGAGCTTGTTGGTATACTTTTTGGAGTACGTATTTGCGTGGTCAATTGGTTTTCTCTCAAGCAGGTTCTCTACTAAGTAGAGTCAAAATACTAAACTAACTCGACTTCTCTGTAGCGGGAGGAGCAGTCAATCCGGCCCGCACCTTTGGGCCCGCCGTGATTACAGGAGACTTCGATGGCTACCATGTAAGTCGTCCACTTTTCTTTTCCCACTCCCCAAATACTGGAAGTCTACAGCTACCCTCCCGTCCTAGCATTGCGAGCCATTAAAATGGTCAATCCTGCACGATGCTGCTTTCATCAAAAACTTTGACCAAGAACCTGGGCTTTCCAGCTGTACCTTCAAGTTTTAAAGTTTCAACTAAGCCGGGAAGCAAGTCTGCCGTTTCCCTTGCTGCTGTCAACCCAACTTCTACTGTACTGTATAGTACGTAATTGACCGAGCACTTTCTTGGCGTAGGCGCGCAGAAGGCTTGCTTACGGTAGATTGTTACAGTGCCTAGATCGAATATTAGGAACCCTTGGTGCATATTTTGGTAATATCTCATTAAGTAAGTACGACGGGGCTACATCGTATTCGCTCAATACGCACGCTATGACCAGGTAACCAGAGCCTGTAGAGAAATTCTGTAGGGAGTGTTTACACTGTTCTGTGCCCCGGGAATAAGCGAAATTAGCCTGCTCTCTACCTAAGGTCCTATAGGCTATTATTTCCAGCGCGTTAAGTAGCCTGTAACCAAGTCTAATGACTTTTTGCCGTGGCCTTTGTACTGTAGCAGTAGTAGTAGTAGCAGTAGTAGTGAGAAATCCAAGGGTCCAGAGATCATGATCATGCAATGCAATGCCAATGCGGGGGGGAACACTGCGTCTGCATTTCCCGGGGGCGCGCGCGTTTCCTAAAACGTACTTTCCAAAAACAAGTAAGAAACCATGCCCACCTTATTTTTATATGTTTTTTCTCCGCTGCATCAAAGACCTTAAAAAACATGCCACTTTTTATTTTTATTTTATTTTTATTTTTATTTTTATTTTTATTTTTATTTTTATTTTTATTTTTATTTTTATTTTTATTTTTATTTTTATTTTTATTTTTATTTTTA
>JAJONI010000395.1:0-25508 GCA_022190145.1 Pezicula rhizophila
AGTTTAGAGGAGTTACAGGAGGCTATTATTAATATTTAGGATAATGAGATTTTAGTAGAGAAGCACTTTAATAAGTATATAGACTCTATGCCTTTATAGCTAGAGAAGGTTAGACTAAGGAAGGGTGCCCAGACATACTAGTAGTATATAAATTTGTATATAGCGGCAATGCAACTTTCCTATATTTAGTCGGCAGAAAATTAGTGTAGCAGGGGGGGTGTCAATGACTTTCTGAGACCCCCTTTCGTACATCGTAAAAAAGGGTCTAATTTGCTACAGTTTTGCTACTAGAGTTCGTGGGGGGGACTATACTTTGGGGAAGGTGGTAGGGCCAGGATCAGCACAGACTTCCAAGTTTCTGCTTTGAGCTTAGTTCACTCTACGGTAGTTGGAGTAAATCCACATCCCGAAAGCGAAGTGCAAGCACTCAACTTCAACGTCGTCCCGTCTATCAACAATTTCATCTCTGTGTATCTCCATCTCCTCTATTGGCACCTCTCCTCCATGAACAATGCCAACATCCCTATACCCGCTCTGACAACATGGCACCCGGCAAAGGCATTAAGCCACCTGTACAACGGACGACAACTGGTGAGGACCCCTCCTTACATTGCGCGCGTCGCAAACTCTTCAGGGATAACACTGACGCGCCGGAAAGGCTGTCTAACGTGTCGTGGAGGCAAAGTGAAGTGCGATGAACTGAAGCCTTCCTGTGGGAGGTGTCGGAGACTGCTGTTGGAGTGTACATGGCAGAACAAGCAACCCAAAGGCGAATCTCGTGGGAAACGCCTGCAACATGAGTCCTCAAAGGCCATTGTGGCGACAACGTCACGAATGGACTCCGTACAAATGCGAAGACTTCCAAAAGATACCTTTGTCGTAGAGTTTCCAAATGTGACTCGGACAACAATCCCGTTTATTCATCATTTTGTAAGGAGACTTTTTCCTCGAGCTACCTATCGCCTTGAAGTTATTAACATAGGGTAGATCACGTTCTGTTCTAGGATGATAGCATATCCTAACGACAGTGAATCGAATCCATTTTATATGGAGCTAGTCCCATACGCAACAAGCTCTCCGGCTTTGCTTCATTCTATGATTGCACTTGCAGCGGGCCATCTAGCACGAGTCCAGCCCCAGCACGAACGTACTGCCACGAAGCATTACTCTATGGCACTACGAGAACTAAACTCCGCACTTTCTAACCCCACTACAGCTCGTTCGAACTCCACTCTTGGTTCATGCCTCATTCTATGTGTTTATGAGGTATGTCGATTCTATTTCTTTTTGATAACTAATGTCAACTAAAAGACGTTAGATTTCATTGTCGCAGTCAGGTCGGTGGAGAGAGCACCTCCAGGGCGCAAGAGACTTGATACAGTACCGAGGAGGTCCACAATCTTCTTCCTTTCTCACTCGGTTTTTTGCTCTCCTTGACGTATCTGGATCCTTGTTTGCAGGTCGCGGTCCATTGATCGAAGGAAACTATTGGCTTGAGAACAGTTCCACAGGCCCGACAAAAGGCGCCATTTCTAGTTGGCCCTCCTATGATCAAGACGGGGTTATGGTAGACAATTTCCATACCCTAATGACATTCATGGCAAAGCTTTCAAGTCTGTCACAAGACTCTATGACAGGCTTTGGTATGGAGAATCCGTCGGTTATTGAAGAAAAGGCAGCTGGGATTTACGGAGATCTAATCCAATGGTGGAATTCCGTCCCTGCAGAAATCAGGGAGCAACCGAACGATTGGCGGGCTCAAGACCGGAAACTCTCGTCTGCTGAAAGGCTGGAGGCCGAGTCATTCGATAGCACAAAATCCTGTGTATACGCTTCCATTATATATCTCGATCATATTGTTGATCCTCTCCGAACCCGGCCACAACCTGAAACCGTTTCCAAGGCCATCAAAGATATTCTCCATATTGCGAAGGAAATGCCTGAGGGCGTTGGCTTAGAGATGGGCCTTCACTGGGGTTTATTTACTGCGGGTGCAGCCCTTTTTAACGATATTGAAAACGAGGAACTGGTCCGCCAGAAACTGGGATCCAATAGCAGTCTTAATTTATATGTAGGTGTCCCCTTGGATATGACATCAAGTGTTTCTAACAATTCCAGTATGCGGATCGCGCTTTAGAGCTCCTGGAAGCTGTATGGGCAAGACAACACGAACACGGCATCAAGTTTGACTGGAGGAAAGTTCAAGCCGAGATAGGGAGCAACGTGTGAGTCCCGTTTCCCTATATTATGTCTATTACTATTGTCCTATGCATTTGATGTGCCTGGCCTTCAATGCAGATGAGTGACGTTCTTCCGCTGATATACATTTGTTAGTTTCATCCTGTGCTAATCAGATGTACTGCTGCAGCTTCATATTCTGCTGAAGTGATAAGCCTCTCACAGCCACATCTGCATTGGACATCACCTCCCTCGACATCACCAATCTTTTTGTCACCTCTACCTGCCGAAAGTCTGATAGAAGTCGGTCGTCGCTTACAGCTTGATCATAGAGCGGTTTCATACCCCATATGCATACAACTACCGTACACAAGTCCTTACAGTCTTTATGATGTACGGCCTCCTAAAGTACGGACAAATCATTGCTGTTCTACGAGGTGCTTCTTGATTGTATTCGGCTTTCAATTCTGGCATTCTAATACCACCCATGAAGCATTCGGCGCCACGATAGCTCACCACGAAGCAAATAAGATGTTTCAGTCACCGATGCTCTCCAAGACAGGCTCGCAATGCCAGATTGGAACTAACCGTGGTTATCTGATATAGACCATCGCAATGGGACTAAGGGACGGTTAGAACATGCAATTGGGCGACGACTTGTGAAGAAACCGCCGACGGGGTTACGGGGCATCTTGGAAATTCACCCAGTAACTTTGCACTTCAATCGCAGCTGGTGAATAAAGGCACAGCGGAAGCGTATGATCGCCATGGCTGGTAAGTGGCTTCAGGCCATGGAGATTGTGCTAGAAATAAGAAGTCTTTTGGATAGATTGACCTGATAACGTCCGAGCCGGCGTGTATCTAAATTTTGGTAGAGGTAAGTTACAAGCGTCCCGTTCCAAGTCCGAGGTGACCTCCCCCTAATGAAGCAATTATTTTCAACTAACTGTTTTGGCATAGTTGCTTTACCAGTAGGCAGATACTACAGGTCTACGTCGAACTCTAAAATTGAAAAAGAACAATAATTCTAGAAACACGGCACATCTGATTATAGATATAACACACACACACATATGTATATATGTATAGATATATATGTATATATCTAGTTTTCAGTAGTTATTTTAATTGATCGTTCGCGAGTGCGACTCCACAAATCAGTTCTTGATTAGTACTTAGGATTTCACTATATCGTCTTGAGTGGCAGGCCACTGATCAGGACTGAAATGGGAATGTCTTCGCTCCCGTAGGTTGATTCTCTACTAGTCAAGAGGTATCTATCTTCTATGGAAAATTCTTCTTTGGCACAAGTGTTCCCCTTCACTTTTTTAAGTTACGGAGGCTGCTTCCTATATCTGCACCTTCTAGGGATTTCCTCTCCCTTTCCCTTCCCGGAGATCAGGCATCCAGATGTCATGTATGTTGAGCAACTGTTACATGTGTCCACGTTTGGAAACCCATACGGTTGCCTATAATTTCAAAATCTCCTGCTTGGCCTTCCTAGCCATGATAAAGTAATGCATCTCATCGTCTGAGGGTATTTCAGGCGACCTCCGTGGCACAAACAAGTCCGTCTGAGTATAAAATACTTCGAATCCAGCTTCGCCCAATATTCTCCTCCAGCCCTCCTTCGTAAAAGCGGTCATCTCACATCTGGAGCCCATGAAGGTCATCTCAACACCACTTGCACAGAGTCCCGCCTCATCAAACATTTCTGGGACGGTTTGCAGATCCTCGGCTGCGATGGTGCCAATACAGAGAATCCCATCTGGACGAATCCACGATGAGAGCTTTTCTGCCATAACCGACATTTCTGTGCGACTTAACAGGAACAGCGATAAGATGCAGAAGATTCCATCCGCTTGCAAGCTCTCCTTGGGGCTCCATTCGAGCATGTGGGCTTGTTCAAAGTGACCACCAGGGACCTGGCGGCGGCATTGATCAATCATTGCCTGAGAAAGATCAATTCCTAAGACTTGGTGACCATTGGAGGCCATGGTTGTTGACACTGGTTTTCCGGTTCCGCATCCAATATCAAGGATTTGGGAATTGGGCGGCAGCTGTGACAAGGCAGCATTGATGAACTTATGGAGTCCTGGATCGTGGGAGAATGCGCTCTCGTAGGTCTTGGCAAGTTCATTGTAGTAGTCCTCCGAACAATCTACTTTTGGGACAAGTGGCGCAATAGCATGTGATGGGAGAGACATTTTGATGTACCGTGGAGGAATTGAGTTCTGTCACGTTTGGTGGTACGGGAATGACGCTGAGGGGAATGGGGAGCTCTTTGTACTCAGGTACTTAGCATAATTTGTAAAAGGCTAGGATATAGCGTCTTATTATCCGAAACTGGGCAGACGGATGGCTGGTGTACATGTCTGAGGAGATCTTGCTACCATACCATTGGCTTCTGAGTCCGAGGATCTTGGAAGAAGTCGACATAGCCTTTAACGCCAACTATTGGAGCGCCCTTTTCCAAAGCTTGTACTGAGGTACATCACTTCACGGATGGAAGCAGAGTAGCGTTGGACTGAATGCGAGCGTGCCGGATGAGTGCATTATCAGAAGCCCACGTGCGGTCTCAGCACCTGTAACGCGACGACACCACACCCTATTGATGCAGCATGACGGTCTGTTGCATTGCTGCAGATCTCTGAGTCCGCGGTTGTTACTGCCCTTTCGGGAGTTTAGTTAGTGACTTTGGACCTTAGGGTTCTTACTGTAAAGCTAGCCTGGCTGCATTAGCTATTTGTGACACTTGATCGTGATGTTTGGCTTTCCGCTAACAGGCAACCCCTCTTCCTTCAATGCTGACTAGGCCCCGACTCCCCGCGTTGTGGTTTTTCACGCTCTGTTGGATTACCCTTCTTATCTTAGTCGCTGATGACATTCCTGTATTAGTAGCTCACAGTATTGCATGTTTCTATGAGTATTCGGGTTTTGGCTTTGAACGTTCGCTTGTACCTGCATTCGAGGCGGGTGCTATTGTTTGATGCTTAGATCTAGAGATATAGATATAGTATTGAGTACCTAAGAAGGTGCTTTGATGTTGCTAGTCACCGAGGTTGCGCATCGTTAATGCTTTGGGCCCACCTTCTAGACGGGACGGTTTAGAAAACAAGCATTGACTGCTGTAGAAGTAATGGTCTTGGTTAAGTCTCCATGGAGGATCCGGAGCACGACTAACTAGACTTAAAGTAGCAAGTCTCCAAAAACATCATGGTTTCAAGCTAAAACATGATTGGCTGGCTATCTACGATCGTTTAACGGCCCACGACCCTTTTGAGTGCATAAAATAGTGTGGGTTAACTTTTCTACTCGGCGAGATACTCACTCAGGGCGATGATGACTTATAGAATGCACAGAAGAAAGCCTAGGTGTGTAGTTGATATGGTTTCAATTGGTATGCGAAAGCATTACCCAGCTCAACTATTATGCAATCGTAGTTGATTAGCCCCTTTTCTTTTTCTAAGCGAGCGAATCTAGCTCCGGTAGAAAGGTAAGGTGAGGTGACTTACTCACCGCTCATTGTGTGTTGCTTGTTTTCACTCCGCTAGGGTAGACAAGACGACATATTTTGATATATCGCGACTAGCCATGCTAACATGGGAGGGTGGCTAACTATGCGGCAGTTGGTTAAAGACAAGTCATTGGTGTTGTAAAAATTGAGACTAAGCCATAGACAGTACGACGCTTCCAAATGAATAAGCGTTTGGAGGGTTTGGAGAAGTTGCTGTGTTTTGTTGTACACGTAGTAATTTGTACGAAAGCGCTTTATCGACAATTGGCTTCATTGCTGCGGTGTTAAGGGACGGAAGCAGAAAGCTTCTGATGACTTTCATGCAGATTTACGGCGGGGGTAGCTTCGCTGCTCAATGCCGTTTGTAGAGCTCATTATTGAGGACTAGGTTCCTGGTCTCGAGTCACGTGGTTGTTTGACGACTGTATTATTACTTGTTGCCTTTCCTTTATCATTGAGGTTTGCGCAAGGGTGACGTACAAAGTGCATAAAGGTTGCAAGGACCCTTGAGGTTTTGTTGATAGCAGATAGTGGGAAATTATTATCAACCATGGAGGTTCGGCCAAAAGCCATGCGAGTACGAAGCCTGTAGTCCAAGCCTTATAGCGGCCTATTGCCCTGTAAATACCGTCTAATTACTAGCCGATAAGAGAACACTGTAGCTACAGGCTGCTACAGGCTTTATAGTCTATTTTCGCACGACTTTTGGCCGGAACCTCAGTAATTTCTCGGAAGTTTTGCTCATTTCCAACCCTTGCCCCTCCGAGAACGAAATCACCAGAAGTTTCAAGGTACAGGGTGCCTTTCATTTGACCAAGCATGGCCATCGTCTCTAACCTTTTGCATTATTACTGTGACTAGCTCTTTTTTTTTATTCACAATATCTGACGAGACAAGCATGAAATCTCCCATCCTCTTAGCTTAGTTAGATTCGGTCTCCTGACAAGGAATAGATATCCTCTCTTGGCGAGCTCTTGATTTGGTTTGAGTAACTCAAAATATCTGCATCCTCTGTGGCCGTCCAAACCACCACTAGCCCTAGAGAGCATGGTTGGCCAGTTAAAGAGCGACTAGTAGCAGTGGGTGACGCGGAGGACACAAACTTCTGTGGCGCCTTATTCCTTATTCGGGCGTGAAGCATCGTGAACTACCAGGGCGAGTTTTCGCAACTTCAACTACTCCAACTAAGCATAGCGAGCCGTGCCAATTATATGCATCGTAATTTCTTTCTTCGTATGCAGCAACGATGTAACGATATCCCTTAATGGTATAGCGATTCAGTATTTTCAGGCATAGTCGATCCAAAATTAATGTCGCTCTCCTCCAACACCAACAGTATAGCCTCTTGCGACACCACTTCTGCCCTCTTCAACCAGCGACGAGCCCTCTTCTTGAAAATCACTGCCAAGGCCTTGCCATGTCCTTTGCGATCGGAGATATTCAGCTCCGGGGCTTACAGACCCATTGACAGTCACTAAATCACCCTTTAATCGCCTCGTGAGGACTTGAGAAGATGTTTGGGTGCCACCTGCATCGGGTGTAGTGGAGGACTTGACAGCAGTGTTTCGCATAGGTCGACTGTTCGAAACGTATCGGCCAGTACGAAGGTCAAATTCAGGAGGTGCAGATTCCTCTTCATCGTCTTCTTCATCGGCAGTAATATCAATATGCTCATGTTCTTTCTTTGGTAGCTCTTTCTGCACAATGTCGAACAGAGGGAGTGTTGGAGGGGGATTTGTTAGAACATCACTGAAATCACTCTTCCATTCACCACTCCACACTCGCTCCTCATCTCCCATCAGCGCCAGTGCCAACTCAAATGGTGTGATGATTGGTCGATAAAATTCTGTGCTCTCAATCAAAGCACTCTCCCAGCATCCCACCACTACCCAACCACCTATCTCACTGAAGTTTGCTATCTTTGCAGCATTTACTTTGCCGACAACAAAGGTGTAAGATTTCTTTCCCGCTGCGGCAATTTGTGATTTTAAAGTCTCGATGACGGGAAGGTAATTCTTTACAGAGAGTGTATTTATAAGAATTCCAAAGACGGCACAAGTGGACAGAGATGTAAGGATTGCATAGCGACGACGAAGTATTCGAGAAGTCTGTGCTTCAAGTGCTGCACCAGGGACTCCCCCAGTACTCGTTAAAGGGTAGATATGCATGTCCTTTACCCTCGAACTCAAGGTGAGCAGCAGGCTGGGCGGTGGATCCGAAATATGAAATAGTGAGTATTTCGCAAGATCTAGTCCTTTATCCACCAGCCTATTCGGTATGGCAGATCCTGGGTCATGAACTACTTCTGGAGTCACTAGATTCGTATATCCAGCATCCCGCAAAGCTCCTGCAATGGCTGGAATATGAGAGTTGCAAGTTATGTCCGCCATAAGAATAATATACGCATCTTTGGAAGGATATGTGCTTTCAAAGGTAGATGCGAGGGGGGCCACATGAAGAGGTTGCGTTGTGAAAACATAAATTACTGGGAGGCGAGCTGTTGGTGATAGACAGGATCGGCCATAGTGTACCACCACATCAGCATCCACATGTTCTGCTGCTATTTCGTCTACACAGCAGGCCCCATATGAAGTATCTGCGAGTATGTATAAACGTTCTCGTTGTATCTCGCCATCTGTACTGAGACGGTTGAAACTCGTCTCGAGGTCGTTGATGGGGGCTTCCTGGAGAGTTTGGTTAGAAGCTCCACAAGGGATCCTCAACTCTTTTTCCAAGGCTTGAAAGACTCTGGGTGCATCATGCAGCATACTGTCAGGAAACTGCAGAGCTATTTTGCTCCATCGCCCCTCTTGTATTTCCTTTGCTGTCCGCGAGATTTCATAGATTTGGAAAAGGTCATCATCAGAGAGGTGAGGTGCTTTGGCAGGCGCTGTAACGGGTGTAGTGTCTTCGAATATGTGCGTCTCTGGAGTTGAAAGAACTGGAGGTGCTGTAAGTTGGTCTGCCATTTTGGAAATGATGCTGTTGATCAAAATTTGGCGGGGTTGTCGAGGCGCCGAGAATTTGATTGTCTGTGGCGAGCCAGCCTTGGGCTAGCCTCGCACCCCAAGGCTGACCAATCATGACATAGGGATTTGTGGGCAAAGGCTAAAATCGATTCGCATAACAATCTTCATTATTATATATATATATATATACTATTATCAAACGTGTGCCCACTCTCATATGTTGTGTTACATGCCCCAAGTATTAGAATTACACCGCTTTCTTCCGCAAGAGCACATTAAGCTTCGGCTTCTGCCACAACACATACACCTTCTGCAATTCCGGGTCCCAACTATTATCCAAGAGTTCCAAATCAAACGCATACAAGACTCGCGCGAGAATCAATCGCATCTCCAACCATGCAAGGTTCTTGCCTAAGCAATTTCGAGGCCCGAGAGAGAACGGCTCGAAAGCTTCAAGATGATCATGTGCGTATGGGCTGGTAGGATCTGGGGATAGCCACCGCTCTGGAACAAACTTTGTTGGTTCATAAAAAGCGGAACTATAGTGTATCGACCATTGGGGAACTTGGATTATCGTCTGCGGAGAAGCTGTTGTCAGACAGATATTCAAAGGAAAACAACGAAGACTTACCCCTTTGGGAATATGATAGCCTGATACCATTGCGTCTTCAGTCGCCTTCCGAGGCAGACCAACAGGTACTGGTGGATACATGCGCAATGATTCCTTCAAGCAAGCATCGAGGTATTTGCAGTTGGAGAGACTTGAAGCATCCATTTCATCCTCTGAAGCAAACGTGCTTCGGATCTCATGCACCAGCTTTGCGAGTGCTTCGGGGTTCCTCAAGAGATGGTATGTTACTCCAGAAAGGCCAGTCGCCGTTGTCTCCGAACCAGCCTTGATGAGAAGGCTTGCATTGGCTTCCAGTTCTGGTACTGACATTCCTTTCTCGTCATTGTGTCTAAGGATATATGTCTTTTACAGCATTAGAATCATGTTTTTTAAAGAGCAGGAGTGAGAGTCATTAGGCATGCTTTCAAAGTCGTGGATAAGCATTTAAGGGGCACGAATCAAAGAAACATGTTGCTTACAATGAAATCTGGGCGATCCGTCTCAGTTTCTAATCGCTGATGTACCTTTTCTTTCGTCATGCTCAAATGATAGGCTTGTTTCTCATTTTTACCAGTTGGTGAAGCCAGAAATAAAAGGATCTTGTCGAGTGGCGAGTACCGCTGAGCTATACTGAATATGACCATGGCCTTAACACTTGCAAAGATGAGAGCAACCCATGGATGCATGGATGAAGCTTTGAGGCAGTTAAAGCTTGAGCCGAAAGCAAGATCGCCAATCAGATCGAAAGTCGTAAAGTTATACCACCTAGTACCCAGAACCTCGGAATCAGTCTACTTGTTCTAAATAAATCGAGAGTAACTCAAACATGATTTAGGAGCGATGAGTAATCGGCTCGAAAGGGGCAATTTAGGCCTAAGGAATTGAGTACGTACTGGACGAGGTCGACTGGTTTTGTATTTTCTCCAGTCTTCGTCCCAACGGCACGGTTTTCTAAATTGTTGATGAGACTGTCGACGTAGCTTTTAATCAACTCCTGCTGGTCTCTTAATGCTCTGTCGGAGAAAGCGTGGGCGAGTAATTTCCGGCATCGCGCATGGTCTGCCTCATTTGCACTCAAAAGAGATGTTGCTTTTCCTCCGGGAGTACTGTATGCTTTGCTGTCCTTCACAAATAGTCTACTGCTTGAATGTCCGTAGATCTCTTTCCAGGCGGAAGCTGTGATAATCGAGATCTCATCTGGCGCGAACCTCACAACTTCCCCATATTGAGCATGAAGAGAACGAAGGTTGGTTGCCATATCTCCATGGATAACGCTAAGTGCCCATGGCACACGGAAGGCTGCGTTGATTCGTGGTCCTGGGAATTTCGCGAGAGGGTGCAGGTAGATGTTATAAATAATGCGGCAGCAGGTATAGACTAAAGTCTAGAAGTAAGAGTCAATTAGTTCTGAAGTAGTTATATATATATTTTTTTCTAGATCAATTTACTTACTAGACCGGCGAGTGCCAAGGCACCTAAAATTATTGGTATGCCCATCGTATTCAGAGTGCGGCAAGGTGTCACGAGGGTAAGTAGAGAGAAAGCGTCAAACAAGATATTGTAGACGAAAGAGTGAGAAAGAGCCGATATATAAGATATAAAGTTGTTACTGCTTGTGAGATCGCAACGCTAACTTCTACGCTAGCTAGCCTACGCAACGTTTTCAAGACAAAGCTCCGAGCACCGATCTGATCTTTTGTCAAAGTAAGTAGAGTAGATGGTTACATTCCGACGTTTCAAAGGACTTCGATTGCCTGCTTTCGTCTGATGATTCCATCCATGTAGGCGAGGCTGCGTGAAGAATTCTATATCCGGTTTGGTCCAAGCCGTGCCGCGGGGCACTCCGCCACGCCGTGCTAGGCGATTTTGGGCATCCAATGCGAAGATGTGGCGGCAAGCTTTGCCTTTTTGGCTTCAGCCTATGTGTCCTGGTCAGATGAACTCGAGTCAACTTTTTTCTTCGTAGCTTTGTCCAGATCAAGGTATATTCGAGAATTGTGGAACAAAACTTTTAACAACGTCGTCATCTTGATACGTTTTGGCTGAAAGAAACGAAACTCATACCCCAACTGCAACTTGGTAACCCGATGCTGCATTAGAATTTTGGAAAGTGTATCGTCACGACTCAACATCATCCTTCACGGACGGGAACTCTGCGGCCAGCCTATTGTAGCTTCTGTTCTGTTTGAATTAAACAGACGTCTTCGCAAGCTTGGTCTCCAACCTTCACCATCCCTCATTATTGTCCGTTGCGAGCAATACCTTTTCCCAATGGATCCTGTCATTGGACAAAACAACGACGAACAATCTCCAATATATGGACAATTTCTCACAGCCATAAAAGGCGAATTAGTGGAAGAGTCACATCCAATCGCAAGAAGACGAACCCGCCTCAATTTGAGTATATGATCTTTTAACAGCATCCAGCAACACGAGTCTCACAATAGATTGTCTCGCAAACAATGACCAGGTCTTGTCTCCTCACCATGGGTGAATACCATCTTTATGAACAACCTTGCCAACATCCTTATCCCTTCTACCATCAACAATAGACAAGATAGTCTGCCCACTAACTTCAGGGCTCCCAGCACCACGTTCTTTTCGCTCCTCGCGTCCCTTCTCACCCGTGCCACTTAAGTTCGTTATGACATATCCTGGGCAACACCCGAATACTTTGATCCCATACTCCTCGAACTCAACTGACTGATACGCAATCACCATATTGAGAGCAGCTTTGCTGACCCTGTATGGAAAGCTTGGCACTTTGGAAGACCAATAATTCTTGTCCTGCCTAAGAGCCATGGAGCCTAGGTCACTAGAAACGTAGATTATCCTAGCGTTGCTTGACTTTTTCAAGAGAGGTAAGAATTTCTCAGTGACAACGATGGGTCCAACAGTGTTTGTTTCGAATGTCTTTCGCACTTTGTCGCTGAGAACGATGTCTCTGTTGATAATAATTCCCTATATCCCGAAACTCTGACTTAACCTACGTGTTCTAGGGGTATCGAGAGTAGCACAAAATGATCCAGAAGGAATAAGTATATTGAACCTCGCAAGGACCAATTGCTCCGACGGACTAGAAACTTACAGCATTGTTAATGAGGACATCAAGTTTCCCGAATTCCTTCGCTACGGTCTCCGCGGCTATTACAACGCCGGGCTCATCTGTGACGTCAAGCTGAAGCAACGAGAATGAACCTTTTAGATTCCTCTTTCCAAGTTCTGCAATGGCTTCTCGACCTTTTTCGATCGACCGTGACCCGACGATAACGTGATAGTCTTTAGAATCCGCGGCAATGGCAATTGCTGATTCAAACCCTACCCCACTATTCGCACCTAGTATAGGCTATCTATCTCTCTTCTTGAATAATGTTTATAGGGGGTTTACATACCGGTGATAAGAACTACTGTCTTTTGTGAAGCCATTTTAGTTGTGTATTTTTTCCCCTTTATCTCGGTTTTATTTTCAGGAATGATTAAGAAATTAAGTACGTTCTCGGGTCCGTTATTTATACTTTTTGCTTAGTCTCGTTTTTAAACTATAACTGGAGTTTATATTCTCTTTGACGCGGATTTTGGATTATTGGTGATTGATAAATGCGGGTTTTCAGATGTCCTTTGTCGACTAAATCCGATTAAGTCCGCTAATACCCTACGGCTAAGCAACGAACACTGTAAACAGCCTGTAGAGAATTATTTTATAGTGGCGTACTACAGGGCTATACGTGAGACTCTAGGCAGCCTCCTATTATTTGTAGTGAACAGGAGCCTATACCCTACTAATAAGCTCTTATCTCCGGGCCTTGCCCAGCCTACAATTGAGTCTAATAACTTTTGGCTGTTACCTCCGTATGTAAGTTAATTTTGGGGGATACAAAAACACTAGGTCTCGAATACTTGGAAATTGCATTATACGAAGTCATTAAGCTTCGGGCATTGGATGATAAGAGATTGTTTTTTAATACTTGTTGAATGGGAAGGTTATTTGGACAGCAGCAACATGTGGTGGCAAAGTGGTTGTATTGTATTCTATGTTCTGTGTAGAAGCTAGAGTGCTAGAATAGGGTACTGTCACAGGACTATTCCCATATATTCGCCGAATTCAATCATACTTATCCATTTAGACAAAGAGATGAATTTGAGTAACTCATTTGATTTGGATAACTCACTTTCCCTGATTACAATAATCTCTTATAGACCAATTCGTATGGTAGTTAAACATTAATAGAGTTGGTAAAGAGGTCGATCGTCGTTCAATAGGTAAACCTGAGTGAGCGAAGGGTGTTGCACAATCTCGCCCTCACTCTAAGTATCTAGATAGTTTCTATGAACCCACGACTTCTGAAAATCCCAATCCAACCACTTTCACTTCCTGTGTTCCTTTCCCGTACGTCTACCTTCAACTTCGGTAGCTTTTGTTCGTTCTAACAATATGTCACTCAGGGTTAGTCGTCAAGTCTCAGTGGACGCCGAAGCTTTTGAATCCTTCTCTTCCTTGTCCTTCCTTGCTGCTACCGTTCTCATATCTCTCGGAATGCCTTCTAGAGCGACGCTATGGCTCAGCAGTATCTGACCATAGGGAGAAATGATCTTTCCAACATGTTGAATTTCGGGCGATTTACCGATTGCTTCAACCAGGTTAGAAATCGACTTTTCAAAGAGAGGGATGGCTTCATCTGTGCGTCTAGTATCTGCAAAGAGGCTACAAAAACACTCGCTCCACAAGGTGCTGGGATTTTCTGCACCAAGGATAGTGGCTTTGCTTTTGATCGTCACTCGATGAAGCTTTGCAGATTCTTCATCCTTGGAAGTTAGGTACAACGACTTGGCGAGCGTGTAGGTAGCATCCAATGTGGTAGGGTGTAATCTCCCCATCGAATTCTCAGTCTCTTCTAGGGCACGACGCAAGAGCTCTACTACCTCTGCTGTATTCCGTTGAGCTTCCAGAACTCGACCAAAGGCATCAACAGCCCGTACCGTGTCAAAGTCACCAGATGCTCAAAAACTTCCAAGTGCCAGTCTGCATATTGTCTCGGATTTTCCCAGTTGTGACGAGCCTGGGTACACAAATCCTGGACCAAGCCGTACAGAAGCATTTAATGTTTTTGAATGGTCAGGCCCATAGGTCTTCTAATACGAGTCAACAACCTTTTGGATATCTCCCATTGAATGCTGATTCTTTCCTCGTGATCGGGAGCTAGACTTTGCTCATATCCTTGATTTGTTCCCTAGTTCAATGACAGAGTAACCTAATAGTAGTAGCGTCATATCCTCATCCGAGTTGCTAGAGTCTTCATATAATACTAAAATAAGTGATGCTAGTATTGCTTATCGATTAAGGAAGCACATGGTTGCATGCAATGACTAAGCGGTGCTGCGTGTTGACTTTATATGCTTGAAGGATAATGCCAAAGATTTTATGATGGAGTTTAGAATCATGACATCCCTCCTTAAGTCAGTCATCGTAGCCTCAAAGACATTGCTTTCGCGACCTTTGTCTCGCAATCATTTCGAGTATTGGGTAACATCTATTTGAGGATATCGTTTGCTAATGTATCCCACAGCCTAAGTAGTTGCTAATGGTAGGCATTCAAGCTCATGGCACAATTTCTTCAGCTCGGTATCCTTAAGCTTTCACCCACCAAGCTTCTTCGTGGCCAAAGTTTGTACATCGGGTTGGTTGAAGCATTCCACAGTTATGATACGTTCGTGCAGGTTGGTGAGGTCAATGGCTGCGTCATTGTTCCTTGAGGTTATCAAGATACTACCGTCTGGATTTTGTGGGAAATAAGCTAACAGTGGTTTGTCTAGATGCTCGTTTTGTCCATAAAACACATCTAGATTATCGCAATTGTCAAAGACCATCAGCCATGGACTGGGTGCTTGGTAAGATAACTAGTCGCGCACGAGCCGAAAGATATTGGAGTTGGGCTTGTCCAAGCCGGGGATCTTAAGACATTGGGACATGCTTCTGTAGTTTCCCTTGACTCTGGAGAAGTTGCTTCTGTGAACCCAGAAGACATAGCTTTTTTAATGCTCCTACTTACAGAGATAGCAGCACTCAATTGTAATCTATGACTTTCTAACGTCTTACACCAGAAGCGAGGACCTACAAGATTGCTCGAAACTTACCCTACACCTTCTATTCCTGTGAGAGCAAGAGTGCGGCTCCCTTCGAATTCTTTATAGATATCCGAGAGCACATCTTCTGTTCCTGTAAGTCTTGCACTCTTTCAAAAGGAGCCAGAAAACAGTGTCGCGGTGGTTCCAAGTTCGTAGTAGCTTGGATGTCTTTTAATCAGTTCATTTTGCCTATAATTTAATTTCGGAAATCCTTACCAGCAGAGTGGTTGTTGCTGACAGCATTTCCAAAACATGCGTGATCGTGATCCGCTAATGGGATATTTTCGAAATGGTGTCCAACATCGCATTCGAAAGGTCTCCAAGCAATTGATGTTGAAGGTGTCGTGGACTTGGTATCGCCTTTTGTTTCTGATCTTGGCATTGATTAGTTCTAGAAATTGTCCAGAGCGTGAGAAGTACCCGGAAGTTGAATGAGAGCAAACGGTAAGGAGGCAATCATGCCGGGAGATCTCAGAGGCCTAGAGGGGGTCAGGAACGCATTCTAGGATGTATTGGCTACTCGATCATTCCTATAAGAACGTAACAGAAATCTACTAGGATAGTATGCTTTTTCAATCCACATAGCTCAGACGACTCTGCGGCTACTTTGCTCACAACGAAGAAATGCCTGGAAATAAGGTAATGTTGACCGGGCCTTTCCGCTGTCCATCAGTAGATAGATGATCCCACTGTAACTCAATTGTAATAGCATCTAGAAATAATGCTTTACTCCCAACGAGATTACTAGTTACACTAGCATCTATTGTTAAATAAAGCAGAAGTGAAAGATCTTCCCACTAGAGTTTAGGAGGGAAATATCAGTAGGAGACGCACGTAGCTTTGTTTGCTGGATTATCTGGCTCCTCTTCTGTCTGATCATTAGGTATTGAACAACCGCATGGCACATGACAACTATTCCAATGTTTATCAATAATCCTCAGTATGTTCAGGAGCTGCCACAGCTAGTGAATGAGAAGGCAATTGCTTCTGTTGATCTAATGTTTTCCCACCTCGCCATAATGAGATAGGAAGGTACCTTTCAAACAGGGCTTGTAATCTAGCAAGCTAAAGGACCAAAAGATTAGCTAGAGAAATTTCCGCATAGCTGGGACTGCTAGGTAGTTATTAGGCTTAGAGCTTATTGCTAATGAGTTGGTGGCCTGGTGACTGTGGAATAATTACTTGAGGAAGAGGACGACGGACATATCGCACTAGGCTAGTCTTAATTGGGCCTAGTAGTAGCATGGTGCCTGAAGCTATTCCCCTAACTGCCCCTCCTGCGGTCGCTCAATATCTTACCTTGTATCTGTCTTAATATACATTCCACTACTCTAGAATACTGTTCTTCATGTTCATTTTGTTGATCACAACGCGTAATGTCACCGCAGTAACGATGATTTTGTTTTCCTTTTTTTTTCTTATCTTCTACGTCTCCGCTGCTTCAGTAACCTCGACGCGCGTTCCGAATCCAAATGTTCTCAACGATGATATAAAATGGCTTGACATAGACCGCAGTGTCCTCGTGAGATTGGAGACTCCTAATATTCCTCTCTACGTCTGGAACCAGGGAAAGGAAGCCATCTCACCTACAGAGAAACCCAGCGCAGTTATTATCAACTTTACACTATCATACGACCACAGCGCATTGCTCATTCAAGGTCAACCATTCTTACCCTTTGCATACGACTCAATTCCTCCACTCCTCGAAGCCTACCAAGTACCCGCAGACGAATTTGATCCGCCTGGTCCGAATAGCAAGCTGCCACCATTCAGCTTTGACTATGATCGTGAGGTTTATCCACGCGACGATCGTTCTGTCAACTACGATAATTATCACCCTATTTTGACACTTGATATCTTAGGAGCTGGCACTCAAAAGATCATTGGAATACAGCTCAAAGACTCGAACTCATTTCCTCTGTCACGAAATAAGAAAGGGTCTTCGTTTCAAATTATCAAAATATGGCTTTCGAATCGACCCTCTGACGAATCGCCACCTATCTACGAATCTCGGAAGTGCGGATTATGGACATATCGATGTGCTGATTTAGCGCAGGCACCATGGTACAGATATGTTTCGAGGAAGGATTTCGATGAGTACGGAAGACTTGGGTCACTAAGGCACCTATTGGTAAAGCGGTGGAGTATCCTATGTGAAACAATCGGTTTTACTCGGTTTATGATATTTATTACGGTAGTGGCCGGCGTTACTCTGTGGCCCATGGCTCACAGAATGCATCGTTATATCAGACGGACCCGGGCAAGATGGGCTACCGAACGCGACGAAATAAGAGACTGGCTTGCAGACGAGGAAGAAGCAGATCTACTCTCTGACCAAGACTTCCTAAGAAGAGAGCGGAAGTTTAAAGAGGATCAAGAGATGGCCGCTTGGACACGACAAAATCCTGTGGGTGCATCTGTCCTTCCTCCCAGGAATCCGAAAATATATGGGTCGTAAGAGAAATTATAGTCCACAATGTAATTTTTGAGCGTTACCTCTTGCAACAAGTACAGCCAACCGCGATTTACACTACATAAGACACTGTTACGCTGTTACCACATAGTCCCAGGCTGTTCAACGAATCATAAGTATGGCTAGGATGTAGGTAGAATTATGAAGTATATCTGTGCTAGTGCACGCTCAAAGTCTTGATAGTGCAACGGATGAGCGTACGAAAGTACAATCCCCAAACATTTCAGCCTTACCGGCCAGCTTTCTCAAGACACGAATAGCCTACTACTGTACACCTATCATAGCACAGGTGAAAAGGTTGCCTAATAGACTTCGTTTTGTGAACTTAATAGACTCATCAGGTACCTGTCCTTCCTGTTTGTCGTTGAAACCCGGCTCGTAGGGTACATAAGCGAGCTTTGCCGCCTCCTTTTCGTAAATTGATGAACTCGCGTCAGCTCAGCATAAATGCTGATTTTCATTGTTAGGTCAAGGTCTTCCCACCCAAGGGACTGTGTTGGTCCTTTTAACCAACCAGATCCTTGCTCCACCATTTCCGTATATCTTCCTTTTGATTCGGATAACGATACCAAGATGTTATACTATCATTATACACACGTTACTTCCCATTATTCTTTTTGATGTGTAGTCACGAAAGCCAGGAAAACTTACACAGTTGGGATTCATCAATACAACAGAAAGCTCTGGCTCACGAATTTTATATCACGGAATACTGGCATTCTCCTCTTTACATCTTACTATATTACATCGACTTAACGATTTATTCCATGGTGCTGTAGGACTGTACCGTATGGGCTGGATGGGAACTCTCAATATAAATCCTAGTCCCCATATTCATGCCAAAGTCTTGTCTGCACAATTTCGGGAGATACCTGCTCCGGTGGCAGAGGCCTCATTGAATATTTTGGAGGCATCGGCTATTATGGGACCGAAGGACAAATGGAAAACAGCTGTTTATAGAATGGTCATCTCTAAGCTCATTAAAATATCACGACGCTCGGCTGCACACCCCTGTGTTGCCAGCTTTGTCCTGATGTAGCCGGCCATAGTCTTGGCAGCTAAATATCAAGGCACTTCGGAGCACGACCTAATCTCGCTGGTTCTCCTGGCACACTGGGCTGTCATTCTGCACACCATACGACATTACTGGTGGGCGAAAGAATGGGGATGAAGCATGGTTAGAATCGTTACTGCGAATGTCAACCCTGGGTTTCAATACTTTTTGACCTATCCCAAGCAACAAGTTAGCCTGTCTGAAAACGTCTAGCAGTTCGTGGGTTTGGTCCGTTTGCAGGTTGAGGAATTGCTCGCTTCGAAGATCACCCTCGAGAAATATCCCACACTTAGTGGACAAGACGACGAACCAGTGCGATGGTCTTGGGCATTTCAGCCCTCCGCTCTATAATGATACAGGTAAATTGAGCATATTTAGCCATGTGCACACGAATTTCAAGTATGATCTGCAGAAACGGTGCGGTCTACTGATGGACGTCGTAAACTATACTCGATTTAGACAAAATCCGAAGCTCGCTTCGATCTCACAATTCACTCCCTGCAAAACTTTAGGTCATCCTTACTACCACGTTTATTGTGAGATGTCTTACTACCTTCTTTGTACCCATGTCGGTTTATTGATGAGGCTCCCATGTCTATCAAGTGGTGGCTCGTCGCTTCACTCGATTAAAATGAAGTGCAAAGGGGTTGAATTGCCAATACTGGCCCTCTTTACTGCTAGAGACCATAAATACTCTGAAAAACATGTCCAACTATTTTTTGATTTCGGTATTGGCCTTCCAGTTGTTTCTTTGCAACACTCCTTTACCATCTCTTTGGTTTTCTATCACAATGGCCAATATGTTCACTACTTCCTTTACAATTGTCTGTGTTCCTGTTTCCTAGTCCAAGCCTTGTTCGCAAATTCCACCCTGCCCATTGTCGACGTTGGATATGTCTATAATGCTGCATTCCTCTGCAAGCCTGACCGACAGTTTTCAGGCACGCCATCGAACAACCGGCTTCAATGATAGTCTCTTAATTTCTTAATTAGCCTCTCGGATAAAGTTCTACTAGCAAACAGGAAACTCCTACAACTTCTCAAACATCCGATATGCCCAACCACCTGTGGGAAACCTGCAATTCAGAGCACCTTTACCACCGGCTGGACAAAGCTCTGTCATCAGTAACGGTCCCATTGCCAAAATATGCCCACAAGCGGCTCGATCATGGAAAACAATAGCAACCGAATTCGTCCCTTACTATTTGATAGGCTCAGCTGCCTCTTTTAACTATACAGCGCCGCAGAAGCCCCTGCCTTCAACGCCTAATGATTCCACATATGACCGGAGAACAAGTGAGGACTGTCTGGATGTCTTCGTACCTGAGCAGATCTTCGAATGTCCAGTGTGTGATGCGCCAGTACTAGTTTGAGTAAGCTGTTGATTGGACACAACGAGACAAAATTGTCATGCTAGCTATTATTTGTAGATCTTCGGCAGTAGGTACACACCAGGCACAAAGACTAGCAGAACTGGAGCTTCATTTGATCCTGCGGGATCAATAAACGTCAGTGAAAATGGTGTGATTTACGTTGCTATCAATTATCGTCTCGACGCTTTTGGCTGGGTTTCGGGTCCTAGTCTCCAAGAAGATGGCACTGCCAACGCTGGGCTTTACGACTAGATATTGGCTTTGGAATGGATCTAGGAGAACATACTCTTTTTTTGGAGTCGGACGGGGATAGCTCCATTCTACACCAGATCACTGAGTTTGGAGGCCAAGAAGGTAGCGTGCCGTTTTCCCAAGCCATAATCCAATCCCCGGCTTTTGGTCCTCGGCCTTCTGTGGATACCTAAGAAGCTATATTTCAAAATTTCTTCAACATAATTGATGTCGAAACTCTTGAAGAAGCCCGCCAACTTCCGTCGGAAGTTCTCATCGCTGTGAACGCCCTTTAAGTCTGGGAACCCACTTACGTATGAGCCTGTTGTCGATGGTACATTCTCACTCCCTAGTCAACTTCTTCTCGAACGTCGCTTCAACCTGGATCTCGACATCATGGTCGCGCATAACTCGGATGAAGGTTTGATTTTACAAGTCCGCAAATCGACTAGTCGGCTGCCTATGCACAATATACTCAGTTGTCATTCCCGCATATCTCATCCAATATACTTAATTACATTACGACAACACTTTATCCGCCAATTTTTAACGGGACGTATGGATATACAACAGAATACCAAAGAGCTGTGATAACCGTTGCTGACTCAGCCTTCTTCCGCAATACTGCTTACCTTAACCGTGCATATCAAGATGAAAGCTTTGCTTGTAAGCCTGGCTCTACCTCTCTATCTTTTACCCTTGGAGAATGTACTTTACCTCTTTATGAACGGAGCAACGAGCGCCCTCATCAATACTATCGCTGCTGCCTTCCGAGACTACGTGACCAGCTTTGCTGTCGATGGTGTGCCATCTAGAAATGGGCTCCCAACAATACCGAGATATGGCAACGAGAACACAATTGTTAACTTTAAATCTCAATCAATTGCGTTGGCGATGGATGATGTTGTGGCGAGCAGGCGTTGTATTACTAATTTCTAATGCCCCATTCTTGACAAACTTGCGCAAGGAAAATGGGTACGTTACTTCTCCATCTTCTGTCTGTACTCTCTTCATAATACCATATACATAGGCCATTCCCCCCCAAAAAATTTAACGAACGACTTGTTCTTAACGGAGGTTGTCTGGCGTCTGTGGTGTTTTTTAAAGCATGGTCCGTTTTGTGATCTGTGCTACAGTAGAAGCGGGATGGCGTTGTTGAGCACATTGCGACAAATGAAAAAGCTCCAAGTTGATCATACTTCACCATAGCCTGTGCCGTGATGAAATATTGTCCTTTGAGGTTGTTTCTCCGGGAGATAATTCCACTTCGTATGATGCTGTCACAATGCAGGTCCAGGGGTATAAAGCCTGAAAGACAGCTGCCCAGTATACCAGCCACCTCAAGCAAAAATCGAACACTCCCAACCCCGCGAATATTTGGGTGCTTCGACGAACCGGAACACGACTAATAAAAGGCCTTCTGTAACATCATAACCACGAGACTTGAGGGAGAGAAATTCCATTCGGCCTTCTTGGTTCAACTGTCATTGCTGGTATCCCTGTTTTCGAATCACAATCCAATTCCTGGAAATCTACAAACATCCTCGAAGCCTCATCGACGTCATTGTCTGTCGCCAAGTTGTTTTTCTCGTCATCAGCACAACCAGTCAAGGTCGAAAAAACCAGGAAGCATCCTTGCCAATAGCAGTTCAGAATTCTTCCCCGGTGGGCGGGAAAAGGGTTCAATTCGACCAATCCGCACTTCCTCGGCAGCATATCACGCGCATTATAAGGAAGACTTGTTCCTCATCTTTGCGCCGATCTGATCTGATCTAATCAACCTCAACCGTCACTAGTTCCTTGTGTCAACGGCTTCATTGTCGCATAACACAGTCTCAGGAGTCATCACTACCTTAGTCTCACAACAAAGCACTTTCTCAAGATGCTCTTCGGTATACTCTTCGCCTTCTGGCGTTTCCTCGAGATTATCACTTTGGTGAGTTGCTTGCGCGGGCAGTGTCTCTCATGTTACCCCGATCTAATATAACCGTTCAATAGATCCCAACTTTGGGCATGCTCGCTTGGTTTGTCCACGGCTTCGCATCACAGAACCTCCTCACACCCAACTACGTCCTCGTTCTCTTCATTGTTTCTGTCCTAGCCGCTGCGTGGGCCATCGCAACCCTCTTCACCTACCACCGCGCGCGCTCAAATGCCCTCTTCGTCTCCTTCATCGATCTCTGCTTCGTCGGCGCTCTCATTGCAGGAGTCTACGAATTGCGATTCATCAACTCTGCGAACTGCTCCCATGTCACAACCACTAGCGGCAGCACTTGGTCTGGGGTCTTGGGTAGCATTACCATAAGTGGTATCTCATTCCACATTCAAAAGAGCTGCGCCATGTTGAAGGCCTGCTACGCGTTTGGAATCATGAACTGCATATTCTTTTTCATCACCTCTATGCTAGCCTTAATGGTTGGAAGAGGCGACACAAGGAAGGAGACCTACGTCGTCCGCGAGACTCACTACTCTCGTCACGGGCACAGACGGAGCGGAAGCCATCGCAGCCACCATAGCTCCCACTCGGGGCGCCGCCATGCTTACGTTTAGATAGGAGGATGAGTAAGGGTATGAATATGGAACTTTGCAGTTTATGAGCGAAATGACGAAATGTAAAGGGTTAACGGCCGAAATGATACCTAGGATAGGAGGAATGCGATCTAGTATTCTCTTATTGGAACTTCATAATGTATTTTCCAGCGTAGAATGTGATGAATGAAGATATTTTTTTTTTAAAAGAAATCTACGTCCAAGGCCAATAGAAGTGAAGCCACTGCTAGAATCAGTTCAGTGTACAATGCCTTTCAAGCTAAAGTACGGAGTAATAATTAGGCTTTTCATCGAGTCTCGGGTATGAATTTACCCTGGTTGATGATGCCGAACATGGCCGCGCAGGGTATTCCCGCGCAACCTTACTTGCAACCCCACATCATCACTTCATACAACCCCTCCTCACATTAAAGAGACTTATAGAGCAATGTCGTATACTAATCTTTGCTATAAAGCTTCCCATCTGCACACACTGCACTGACAATCCAGGAAATATCCTTCTAGCAAGAACAATGGTCGATGCCTTTGAATACAACGCAGCCCCAGCCCGGGTCATTTTTGGCACAGGCACACTCTCCAAGCTCTCCAACGAGATAGCGCGGCAAAAGCTCACAGCTCCCCTTCTCCTCTCTACACCTCAACAGGTTGATCAAGTGAACCAGCTCTCTAGCCTCCTCAATGGCAAGGTCGCAGGAGTCTTCACTCAGGCCACCATGCACACCCCAACCCACATTACCAACCAAGCACTTTCCTATGCTACATCTGTTAAAGCAGATTCCGTGATATCCATAGGAGGTGGAAGTACGATTGGTCTTGGGAAGGCAATTAGCATCAGGACCGGTTTGCCACATATCTGTATCCCAACTACCTACGCAGGCTCAGAAATGACACCGATACTTGGGGAGACGGAGGATGGGAAGAAGACGACGAGGAGTGATCCTAAGATATTGCCTGGGACAGTCATCTATGACGTAGACTTGTCAATGACTTTACCAGCATCAATGAGTGCTACGAGTGGTGTGAATGCCATTGCACATGCAGGTTTGTCCTCCTCTTGTACTTCTTGACACTGCGCTTAATCAAATTAGTCGAGGCTCTATACGCCCGCAACACAAATCCAATCATCAACCTCCTAGCCCTTGAAGGCACGAAAGCCTTATCGACCTCCCTGCCTCAAATTATTAACAACCCCTCGGACCCTAACGCTCGCTCCTCAGCCCTCTACGGTGCTTGGCTGGTAAGTCTCCAAGTTCTCGGAGTAAATTTGCCTCTTCTAGGTTAATTTACTGATTGCTCCTAAATCATATTTGAGTTACTCCCAATAATGTCTAGAAGAAGTAAACTAACTCCGAGTTTCTGGTCTTAGTGCGGAACCTGTCTAGGCGCCGTGGGCATGTCGCTTCATCACAAACTTTGCCACACACTCGGCGGCTCTTTCAACATGCCACACGCCGAAACCCATACCATTATCCTTCCTCACGCCCTTGCTTACAATGCTCCAGCAATCCCCGAAGTAATGGCTAAGCTAGCATCGGTCTTACCCGGTAGTGATGGCGACGCTATCAAAGGTCTGAATGTGCTGTTGACGCAGTTGAAAGTTAAAAGGGGCTTGAAGGATTTTGGGTTTAAGGAGGAGGATGTTGATAAGGCTGCTGAGATTGCGGTTGGGAATCCATATTGGAATCCGAGGGCTATCGAGCAGAGGCCTATTAGGGAGTTGTTGCGAAGGGCTTGGGCGGGCGAGGAGGCTAGGGCTGATTTGTAGACTATAGCAATGCAAAGAAAGATATAGTTCCCTACGCGTCCCCCCACCCCCGGTTGTCCTGAGAAAATGAGTGAGCGATATGAAACTTACCTCACTCGTCCGCCAGACCGTTCCTGAGAACTCTTGAAGTTAACTATTGTAACACGTGATAAGGCGTGTTTCCCGCATTTCTAGACTTTTGATCTCAAACCTTATATATTTATTTAAAATATTAAAAAAACTCCATTTTCTTTTTTCTTCGGCTTTGTAGTTGACAAGAGAACTAGTTTACAAAAACTACTGTTATCTATTTAACAGAATGCTTACTTAATTTAGGAGAAGTTAATCTATTTATAGAGGTACTATAAGGGCACTACTTTATAGAGTAGAGCCTAGGAAAGTAAGTAAGCTTCTATAAATCCGCGGAAGGTAAATAAGGTTAGACCGGCGGCCGCACTAGTGGCACTAGCTAAACTTACCAGTCCCTACTAAGTAAGACGAGGACAAACACAAAAGATAAGAGATTAATATATATAGATAATAAGAAGGGAGGAGAGATAAGGAGAAAAGGGAAAATGTAAAAGAGAGAGAGGGAGGGAGAGAACTAAGGGTTAAAGGTAGAGAAAAGAGTTTTGTACTATAGCTAGCTAGCTATAAGAAGCTTAACGTTAAGGCTGAACAAAGCT